>JAAEAF010005356.1:0-43357 GCA_011037195.1 Triatoma infestans | reverse complement strand
TTCTATTTAAATTTCTTGCCTTATTTTCAATTCTGTTTTCATTTCTGTACCGGTTAATGATACTTTGTCCTGTAGTATGGCTTCTATTTATTAGTTTTCCAATTTCACGCAAACTTCTTCCTCTTTTCCAACTTTCAATTATGATTTTACGAATTTCACTACTCGTGTCTTTACCTCTTCCCATTTTCACTTTTAAATCTAAATTAGACCCACTAAAAATGATAGAAAACATTAAACTGAATGTAATTTGATCAATGAATATCTTTAGAGATGAAATAGTAAACAATTATTAGAGAATGAATGAGTATATTTAGTGTTTATGAATACGAAAGTCGCATCAGACTGGTACTTTGTTTTTGATATTTATATTATTCTAATAAATTCCTTTAGATAAAGCAAATGTTACCGTTTTGTAGCAAGCAGCTAACTGTGCCAAATATATTTCATATAAAGTTGGTAAAAAAAAAGTACATGTGCGTATACATTATGCACATATGTACATTATGACTACTGTATGAATATGACTGTCATTAACTAACTGCACATACTTAAAATTATAATATTTACGTACTTAAAATTATCAGTTGTTAAGGTAAAGTTTTTGTCACACCTAACTACATATATTTTCTTGTTGTTTAGAATTTAAAATAATATTATCAAAACTAGCGGTGGAGGAGGTTAGAGAGAAACAAGTTTTATTTTTGTTATAAGACATTCAAAAATCTATATGGTAACTTATACAGCTTTCTCTTACTCCAGTTTTCAAAATTGTAGTTGACAAATTTTATAGTTAGTACACCAAATTTAATGAAATTCGTCGGATTTCGTCGAAAACTGAAAAAACTGTTCAGTGAAAGCGCACTCCCGGTTTATTAACTGCCTTGAAACAGAGAATTTTGGCCATCTATTTATTTCTAATTAATTTTGTTTAGATTATAGAATTGTGTAATCAAGTATGATGGCACTTTAGAGAAAAACATAACCCCACCCCTCCTACAAAAGCCCCTTTAAATGACATTACCAGGAGAAATGTTTCAAACAAAAGTTGTAGCTCCTTATATGTCTAGTTCACATTCCTAATTTAAAGAACATCGTTGGAGCCGTTTTCGATAAAATACCAGAAAACTGAAAAATAAATTTCAGTCAAAACGCACTTCCGGTATTTGATTTTTTCAAACTCGGAATTTCAACAATACATTTAATTCGAATTAATATTATTTAGGTGATAGAATTGTATAGCCAAATGAAATAGCACTTTAGGGGACAACCTAATCCCACCCCTTCCCAAATGTGGCCTTCAATGAATTTTCCCAGAGAAATGTTTTTAAATAAAAGTTGTAGATTTTTGTGCGCATAGTTGATATACCAAGTTTGAAGAAAATCGTCGGAACCATTTTTGAGAAAATCGCAAAAAAGTGAAAAAAAAAATTCAGTAAAATGATACTACCGGTTGAGGACCGATGACCTACTACTGTTGGATCCCATAGCGATATCTAAACGGAATATCAAATTTGAACTTAATGCGATTTTTCGTTTTTGAGCTATGCTGTTCACACACTCACACACCACACCACAGACCATAGTTTTTGTGGTTGGTACCGCAGAGCTGGAAAGCATCAGAGATATTTTCCGTGATAGCCTGCTTCTTTTTGTGATCATCGAGCGCTTTCGGGTGTTCGCCCATCATCAGGATGCTTTTTGTCAAACAGTGTGATAACATAGATTTGCACAGAGCAAATTTATTTGATACACTCATCTGACACACAGACCATTTTCTAAAAACCACTTTTTTTGACTCAGGGAACCTCAAAACGGATATTTCCGGTGAAAACTGGATATCGAAAATTTTGCACGATTACAGTACTTCTTCTTATTAGGAGTAAGAGAAAGTAAAACTTAATTTGAGTTTTTTTTATCACTAATATTTATAATAATTAAATTTGCAATAAGTAAATTTGGTGATACAGTTTAAAGTTCATATGCCAGACAGACGCTTGGTACAGTAATCACTCAGTCGTGAAACTCTAAAGATATTTTAAATAATTAAAACAAATTGACAAACATAATATTTTGAAAAACTAATTTTTTGTGCAGAAATAATGCAATATGTACGTCTTTTCAAATGCCGTAGGTCATGAATACATAAATTACTTTTTACTTTCTGTTAGCACTTTAGTATAAAGATGTGTTGTGATCCTGTTTAATTTTCGGAATTGAAATTCCACCGGGCACATAATATACTTTTCGACATCTCTTGGGTACGAAAAAACCTGGTGTGAAACACTCACTCAACTTTCTCTCATGCGTTATATAAAAATGACTACATTTCCGATTTTATCATTCATTTGCCTTTACATAAATATAGAAGTGGGACAAGTACTAATTGTAGATTGTAGATTGTTGCAGGGGATTATTGCACTGCGACCTGAAAGATCTATTGAGCCTTCTCAGAGCACTGCCGGCCTCCAAGCAGTGTTCTCTAGCTACAGACAACATTGCCCATCACCGGACACTGAGTTGTAGAGGCTTGTGGGAAGAGAAAATCTAAGGGCAGCACGCAGGTTTCGAGCCCGGGACCTCCGCGTTCTAATCCCTTCCTTCTTCCTTGGCTCACGCCAATTAACTAGAGACGGAGACCCTGTTTGTGTACTGTGTTTGTCCTTAAAGAGCGGAATGTATGTAGTTTGACGAAGTGCATGGAGGAATGAGCTGTGGTAACCCGTGAGGGTGGGGTAGTTACTCTCCAAGTAACTGTATGCAACAGATACCCCTTGCGGGTAAATCAGGCAATTGTAAAAGTGATTTCATTATAGGAAAAATGTTTCCAATAAAAGTGGTACAATTTTGTCTGGGTAATTAGTATTCTAGGTTCAACGGAAATAGTTACACGAGTTTTCGAGAAAATTCCAAAAACTCAGAAATCTTTCTGTAAAGTGGCACTTCCGGTTATCTGATGTTCTTCAAATTTGGAATTCTATTAATGCTTCCAGGGTATATTAATATTATTATATAGGTGGTAGAACCATATAATGTATTGAAGTGGTTCATTAGAGAAAAGATAAACATTAAATTAGACCGTTCCCCCAGAACCACCAAAAAAAATCAATTTTTCCGGGAAGATGTATCAATAAAAGTGATAGGCATTTATGTGTGTAGATAATTTATTAAGTACAAAAAAATTGTTGCAAGTCTTTTTCGAGAAAATGGACGAAAAAAAACATAATCACTCAAGTCCATTTTGGTTGATGCATTTTGCTCGAAATTTTCTTGTCAGATGCGGTGGTAGTACCTCGAGAAGCAGCCAAAATAAATATGCATGCTACGACGGATAAAATACCAGACCTTAAGATTATGTTTAGGTTTTTTGAGAAGCACCCCTCTGCATGTTATACATGCTGAATCTGGTGAGTTCCCTCTGCTACACAGAAGACAGTTATTATCTGATAGGTATGTACTCAAAATCATGGCCTCTGATCCATTATTATATAATAATATCTGTCAACTAAATACCAAATGCTTAACATATAGATTTTTGATTAAGAAAAATTTACCAAATTATATAGAAAGTTTTCAGAACATTTCTTGTTTGAAAAAAAAGTAAAACCCCAAGTTAAACTACCAAATTTTAGTAGTCACCTCTTTCTGGCTCAAGTTTGGATTTTTCCAAACTGTCCAGAATCTTCAGAGACGCAGCCTTATCAGATACACTTCAAATTCTATGGCCTGAAACATACTGTGTATATACGGACGGTTCTAAAATAGAGGATGCAGTTGGATGTGCAGTGTACGATCCTCAATCAGAATGTATAGAGAAATACAGCTTGCCACCAGTAACATCAGTATATACCGCTGAAATGGTAGCCATAGATCTGACACTACAATAGATATCTACTGTAAGTCACATAAAGTATACCATCCTCAGTGACTGCCAGAGTGAAGTTCAAAAATTAAAAAATGTCGGAAGGTCCAAAGATATTAACCACTTAGAAACAGGCATTGCAGAGAGGATCCATGCACTAAGAAACAAAGGTGTTCATGTGAGTTTTGGATGGGTAAAAGGGCATTGCGGTTTAAGAACAACGAAATAGTAGACAAACTAGCACGAGAAGCAGCCATTCACGGAGAACTACTAAATCTCCAGCTACCCTACAAAGACTACTATCGCCATTTGTATAAAAATGAGTTCGCTAAATGGGAAAATTTATTTAAAAACTGTACAAAAGGGTATTTTTACAAATCTAACATTAGAATTCTTGGAAGACCATGGTTTAAGGATCATGTAATAGATAAACACATGGTGACTACAATCTGTCGTCTGAGATCAAATCACCCTATTTGCAGAGCCTGTCTATGCAAAATTGGGCAAGTAGTAAGCTCTCTGTGCCCCTCATGTGAAATACGTGAAGATTTCAAACATCTCGTCATGACCTGCAGAAAATATCAGACCGACAGATTAATTTTCCAAGATAAAATTAAAAAGTACTTTCAAGAGAGTGCCGTCTATGAAGAAATCTTGTTTTCTGATAATATAGAAGTGTTCAAGATATTATACGAATTCGTACATAAAATCCTTCTATCATGAAAATTTACAAGCATTTTTCAAATACAATTACTACTTCAACTGGAATTGTTTATCGTCTATTACAACACTAAATATTATGTTGCTAGCTGTATGGCTAAAGGCTAATGGCATTAAAAAAAACAAAACTGCCTAGGTTTGAAGCTTGCCTGTGATTTTTCTTACTTTAGGGACTTCAAAACCATTGAGTTATTACCATGGAAAAATGTCAATTTCGAAATTCTGTCATCATCGCGATATTTTTTCTGTTACAGCGGTAAGAGGGAAAGGATTAGCTCAGTGGTTAGCGCGCTGGACTCCCACGCAGGGGTCCTGGGTTCGAGTCCAGCGCTGCCGTTAGATTTTCTTCTTCCTAGTAGTATCTACAACTCACTGTTCGATGATGGACAGTGTTGTCTATAAAAACCTCGTCTTGAGGCCGGCACTGCACTGAGAAAGCTCCGTACGCCAATGACCATAGATGTTCACGCGCCTTAAATTAAAAAAAACAAATCTGGTGTGAAACACTCACACGACTTTCTCTTACTGCCGTTTATTACGCAGATTTAACTGACAGATTTTCTTCACACTTATAATTTTTACAAATATTTGCTTGTCTTTACCTCAAATATTTGATTGTCTTTACCTCAAATATTTGCTTGTCTTTACCTCAAATATTTGATTGTCTTAAATATTTTTATATCAATTGGAGAATATAAATTTATTAAAAATCAGAAAACCTTACACTCCTCTTATCCCCCCTTATATAAATTTTGGCGGAAAAAAATTCGCAACAAAAGTGATAGGTCCCTGTATTCATAGTTAGTTTAACAAATTTAATGAAATCCGTCGGTGTTTTTATTGGATAAAATCGTAAAAAACTGAAATAATTGCAGTAAAAACGCTTTTCCGATCAACTGATTTTTAGTCAAACTCAGAATTTTTGCAATCTATTTAATTCTAATTAATACTATTTAGATGATAGAATTGTATAATAATCTAAAATACCACTTCGCAAGTAAATATAACCTCACCCCATTCCCGAAAACCACCACTTTAAATAAATTTGTCCGCAAAAATAAAATAAAAGAATAAAGCAAATTTTTAAAACCATTTTTCGAGAAAATCTGAGAAAACTGAAAAATCCATTCCGTAAAATGTTACTTCCGGTTGAGGAATTTTTGTCACCTAGGTTACTGTCGGATCACGTGGTGATAACCACATGGAATATCAAGTGGCGGATTTTTCGTTTTTGAGCTATACTGTTCATATGATATACGCACCCACACACACACACTGAATTTTCTAAAAACCACGATTTCTGACTCAGGATACCTCAAAACATGTATTTCCGGTGAAAAATCGATATCGAAAATTTGACACGATTGCAATACTTCCTCTTATACGGGAAAGAGAAAGTAAATATAGTGATAAGAAAATAAGGAGAACTAGATAGTTTTTAAACTGATAAAAATGCGAATAAGAATGCAAAAATAGAGGGGTGAAATTTGAAGCAGCTATGAAAAGTTTCTTGTAACTATAAAGTTTAAAGCTTAGACTTTCCAGAAGCGATTAGCGTTTTACAGCCATCTTGAGCATGAACAGTTAAGTACTTGGTGAAAGATTGTATGAAGTGGATCATTAAAAAAATGGAGTACTTTGTCTAAAAAACTGGAGAACACTGATCCTTAGGATGTCCAGATAAATACTTTTCTTTTCTGTACTCTATACAATACAAAGTGCGTGGCTAACACTTTCCGTAGACACACTCACACACACACACACACACACATACACACACACACACACACACACACACACATACACACACACACACACACACACACACAAATAACAAGTGTTCTCATTTTCACTTGCATACATAATGTGAGAGAATAATGGACGACTAAAAAAGTCCTTAGCTTGCCAAAGGGCACTACTTGACAGGGCAATGAACTCCCACCATGGCATTTTCAAATTCATAACCTCTCCTCCCCCCACTCTTCTATTCTCTTTATTACGCTTTTTCTTCCGTTGAAAAAATTGAAAGAGAATTTTTTTTTCTTTTTAAATTTCAGTTGGGAAATTGTAATGACATTTTTTGATTATTTGACTTTCTTTGTAATAAGAGAGGTAGTAGTATTAAGGTCGCCTCAGATTTAGAGAAAAGGAATTTTCATAGAATTATAAAAATTTCGCCTGATGACGAGAAAAAAAGTTTATTAAATGGTTTGAATCCCCCGTCATTCTCCTATATGTGTGAACAAAATATCTCAAAAAAACGAAAAGCCACAGAAAGCTCCAAACTTGGTATTCCGTTTAGGTGTAGGTTACTTGCTACCACATTTAACACGATGATTTTGGGCAAAATCCATAAACCGGAAGTGCGCTTTACTGATTTTTTTTTTTTCACAATTTTTCTTGTTTTTCTCGAAAACAGTTCTAATGATTTTCTTTAAACTTTGTGTACTATCTACATATAAATCACAGAAACTATCAATTTTATTTGAAGCAATTTTCTCAGGAAAATGGATTTTTTGGGAGGTTCTGGCCAGGAAACTTCTCCTGTAAACTTACCTTCCTAAAGTATGATATAACCTTAAAGAAACCTCATACTTTGAATTAAAACAGTTGATTAAATTCAGTAATTAAATAATATAACAAAAAGTTAACAAATCAAATTCGAAATAGCATTTCGATACAGTTACAACATCCCAAAACAACTAATTAATTAATTAGTAAACAAACAAAAAATTGTCTAAAAACCAATAAAATAATATTGATAAATATAAAAAACAAAATAAATTATTTAAGGAAATTATTATAAAAGAATAAACAGCTTTCCATTAACTAAATTATTTCAGTTAACGCAAACAATACGTTTATTATATTCCAATTAGTGTATTGAAAATAATTTATTAATTCTTTTGTATTATTTCTGTCTGTGGGACCATCAATATTATATTATAAACAATATATTTTGTGCTTTTTTGTGTGTTAATATTCGAGCAATATATTTGTTTCAAATATCAATAAGTTTCACTTTCTTTTCTAGAGCCGACATTTAATTCAGTTTACTTTGAATGGTTCTGAGACCAGAAGTTATTTTTTTTTTTTTTTTTTTTGGGCGCATCAACTACTGTGGTTATTAGCGCCCTCAAATCATTATTTACTTTCTCTTACTAACGCCGTTCGATCTGGTAACCTAACACATGCTGCTAACCTAGTTGGCTTCTTGCACAATACCATGCTGAACAAGACGGGGAAGAGCCCCAGGTTCTGAACCTTTCCACACATCCCCACTTATATCATCAATCTAGCCGACGAGGGGGAGTGTGGATTTATTGTTGTGCCATCCCTTTAATTGCCACAAGTAATTTGAGTAAAATTTACGACGATTAAATGGGTGCCATGTTGCATCAATATTTTCATTCTTATTTTTATGTACACTTTAGCTACATAATCTATTCTGAGGAGGCTATTTACTATAAAACTAGTTGGGGGTATGCAGTACTTTCAACAAATGTTATGCACCCCCTAAAATGGACTAATCCTAAATTGAAATTAAACCTAGTGGGGTTGAAATACTTTTATAAAATTTTTTTTAACCCCAAGATAAAAAAACTAATCTAAACATTCACACTAACATTCATGCAATAAATACATTTACGCTAATAAATACATTCACCCCAATAAATACATTCATGCCAATAAATACAAACATTTAAGGGCCATCTTAGTTGAGCTTGCTTCAGTGGTTTGTTGTAAAACCCATATTATAAAATAAGCTTCTGTGGGGTACTGCCGATTCTAAGGTTGAAACAACGCAACAAGTTGTAATATGGGTGAAATCGGTTTACAAAAACAAAAACAAAAAACCACTGACGCGATCTCTCAACTCGAAGACCCAAAGTATTTTACATGACAATGGCCGCGGTAGCACTGAAAGATTTACATTTTCTTTAAACTGCAACTATTTTGTACATTTGTCCCAATATAAATATTGAGGTGAGGGGAGACAAATACCGGACATCGACAGAGAGTAGAAATGATTACATTGTAATTCAGAACCATCAAACACTAACATGTGACCAACAACATGTAACATTTGAAATTTAACGTCCAAATCCACAGAATTATCTAAAGTCAATTACTTTTTCTTTCGGAAAAATATTTCAAATAAAAGTGAAAGGTTTTTATCTCTGTGCATTTAGTATTCCCAGGATTAAACTTATTCTGTAAAACCCACACTTCCTGTTAACCAATTTTCCTTCAAATTTGGAATTCTATGCTTCTAGTGTGTGTTAATGCGTATGTAGGCGGTAAAACCGTATTTAATATATTGAAGTGATACTTTAGAGCAAAGCATAACGCTACTGTTACGAGGAGTTGCGAGGCTGACACCATTTTGTGTAGATAGTATACGATGCTTAAAGGAAATTGTTGGAGCCATTTTCGAGAAAATCACGAAAAACTGAGAAACAGTAAAGACGCACTTCCGGTGGATGGAATTTGACGCCAAATCTCTGCGTCTGATATGGCGGTAGTAAGAAAGAAGAAAAGAAAGAAGAAAAAATCGTTTAAAGTTATATAAACTCTTATTACATAACACTGAACACATTTAAACATAAATATTTCATTTATAATAATTATAAAAACTGGAGTATGAGAAAGTCTTGTGAAAAATCACGCTAGATTTTTTTTCGTATTCCTGGGTCCCCTCGAAAAACATGTATTTCCGGTGAATTTCGAATTTTTTGTGATGATCACCACACGCTTCTTCCTCTTGCACCAGAAATAGAGATAGTAATGTCCTTGAAAATAAATTACTAAAAATACTATTTTAAACTAATTGCATAAAATAAAAACAAAGTAATTTAAACATGTTACCTCAAACTTTAAAAAATGGGTTATTCCTTATTTCTGCGTGTAATAGAACTTGTTATTCTATCTATATTTAGCTTAAAAATTACTATACGAAATATGAAGTGGCTGTAAGATTCACACAATTTCTTCCTTACCAAGCAATTCTCTCACAGTTTTTAATGAGGAATTTTCCTAAAAAAATGGAGATGTTATTAAAGATTTAGTTGGGCTCTTTCTTTAAAATTGCAACGTTACAATGTTTAGTTAAGCTGGTCATAAACATTATGGTGGGTATTTTACTTTTATACCTAAGCGACCTTAAGTGGAGAGCTTTATATCAAAAAAACCAACAAAGCATGGGCAAATGAAATGTTAAACCAACTGACAACCCCTCCCCCCCCAATACCCCTCTGCAATCACTTCATTCAGAAAAATTGTTTCAAAATGAAAGTGACACGTCTATTCTATCTATGCAGCAAGCAATCCAAGCTTAAAGCAAAGTTATTGTTACCTGCTATGTAAAAATTGCACTTCAATAAACTGATCTTCTTCAAATTTGGAATTCTATCAATACTTCTAATCAGTTTTAATAATATATAGGGAGTAAACCATATATTTGTTGTGGGGTTGGTTCCGCAGATCTGGAAAGCATCAGAGACATTTTCCGTGGTAGGCTGCTTCAAGGATGACCACAAAATGAAGCAGGCTACCACGGAAAATGCCTCTAAACCATATATTATACTGAAGCGGTACTTCAAATGAAAGCAACCTTTCATCCCATTGTTGGAACCTTTTTCAAGAAAAATGCGAAAAACTGGAAAAAAAAAAATTCAGTAAATTGGCATTTCCGGTTGATGGATTTTGCCAGAAAAATCTTCGTGTTAGATGCGGTGGTAGCAACTAAGAGAAATGCGATGTTTTATGTATGAGCTTCCTATGACATTTCGTTTTTGAGATTTTCTGTTAAAAGACGCACCCACCCACACAAACACACACACACGCACATGCTATTCGCTAAACATTTGTTTCGTATTCAGGGAAATCCCAAATATGTATTTCGAAAATCTGAAAAGATCGGTTACGTAATTAACAATAAAAACCGCAATAGTTATACTAACGTATACTTCTGACATTTTCATATTTAATTTTTTTTTTTCTTAATATAAGGCGCGTAACATCTAATGTCATCGGCGCCCGGAGTCTTCTCAGTGTACTGCCGGCCTCTGGACGGTGTTCTCTCGTTACAGACAAGAAAGCTGTAGAGGTTCCTACGAAGAAAAAAATTTAAGGGTAGTTACAGCTGGACTCGAACCTGGGTCCTCCGCTATTCCCTTCCCTTTATTTAATTTCTATATTTTCTAGGAAATTTAAATATGTACTGCACGCTTCTTTTTATTTACTTTCTATAACACCTAGAGGAAATATTGTTACTTTCTCTTACTCTTAAGAGGAAGTTGAAATTGTAATCGTGTCAAATTTTCGATATCGATTTTTCACCGAAAATACATTGAAGTCCCTTTGAGTCCAAAAAAGTTGTTTTTAGAAAATGATCTGTCTATATGTGTGTGTGTGTGTGTGTGTGTTTGTGTTTACGTCTACCTCTGTTACTGATAGACTTTTTCTCTTTTTTGCAATTTTCTCACATTAGAATTAAATGTGAGATTAAATTTGTTGTTGAAATTCCGTGTCGGAAAATTATCGGATGACCGGAAGTGCGTTTTTACTGAAATATATTTTTTAGTTTTCTGGCATTTTCTCTAAAACGGCTCCAAGTATTTCGTTTAAACTAGGAATGTGAATTAGACATATAAAGAGCTGCAACTTTTATTTGAAACATGTCTCTTGGGAAAGTCATTTAAGGGAGTTTTTGGGATAGGGGTGGGTTTATTTATTTCTCTAAAGTGCTATCATAGTTGATTATACAAATCTAACCACTCAAACAAAATTAATTAGAAATAAATAGATTGCCAAAATTCCGAGTTTTAAGAGAATGAGTAAACCGGAAGTGGGTTTTTACTGAACAGTTTGTATCAGTTTTCGCGATTTTCTCCATAAAAACACCAACGAATTTCATTAAATTTTGTATACTAACTTATAAAATTTGTCAGTTACAATTTGTCAGTTTACTTGTTTTTTTTTTTTTTTTTAAATATTTTTAATGGTAATAGGTCTTGTTTGGAAAATACACTGTTAATTACACGCAAGTAATAACAATTTGATTATCATAATATTTGAATTTATTATTTAATATTATTTATTATGAATTTATGAATTTATAATAAATAATTTTTTCAAATTAATTAAGCTTTTTTTTTTTTATTAATTTCTAATTTTCAAAATAGGTTGGTAATTCCAGTATTGTGGTTACTTATTTAAAATGATTTGATCACATCGTGATGGAATACAATACTGTAATAATATCTGACTGCGATGTTTTCGTCTATTTCGGGTAACGAATGGACAATATATTCAAACCCATGTGGGGTGGAGTGGATCGGATATGACAGTATGAAGAAACAGTATTCATGCTGTAGTAGTTGGGAGGCGGCAATGCTTGCTCGGTCTTCGGGCAGCGATAGAGATGATTCTGTAGAGTGTACGCAAGAATCGGATCCTAACAAACGGTCACAATAGTGGACCAGGTTCCTAAGATCCGGATCATTAGCGAACGTCACGTGGCTAACTCGGAAGCATTGTACACATACAGAGATATTTCTTTGATTTATGGTTCTTTATCTTTTATTAATTGAAAGACCCCCCCATATCGTACAATATTGACTATTACCGTTTCGGTCAGGGTATTATGTAAAATTGATAACTGTATTTGCAAATTAGACTGATGCTATTATTTTAATATCGAAATAGTTCTACAGATTAGGCAAATCAATAACGTATTTAGAGAATTTTATCTCTCTCTCACGAAACCCCCCTTTCACAGCTAAAATTTCTTTATTAAATATTTTTTTACAAGATTCTGATTGTGATTATTATAATTCTCATTATGGCAGGAAGAAAAAATAGACAACCAGAGATGCATCTAAAAATATCCAGCTAGATGGTTGGTTAGGCTTGAAGGCTATTTGCTGCTGATTGGACAATTTTTTTTTTTTTATACCGTTACGACCACATTACCAATAGGACAAGCTCATCGAAAATTTTTCTTAATATTCATCAATTTGTGACTTTGGAGAGAAAATTTGTTTGATTCAATTAATATTTGGTAATAAAGTTTGGTTATAATAATTCACTCGCTTTACTATCTCTTACTGATTTAAGTGGAAGAATTCAATCTTGTCAAAGTTTCGATGTCGAGTTTTCATCTGAAATGCATGTTTTGAAGTCCACTGAGAATGAAAAAAAGATCGACACTGGTCTTTGTATCTGTCTAAATTTTAGCACAACTCAAACAAGGAAAAAATCACAAAAAAGTTCTAACTTAATATTTCAGTCACGTACTTCTTAACAATAAGAGTTTTGGTTAAAATCGATCTAATGGAAGTGTCGCTTTGCTGAATGGATTATTTTTTCCGTTTCTTTTTTTTTTTGCGATTTTCTCGAAAATGGTTCCAACAATTTAATTTAAACTTGGTATATCGATAACACAACTTTAAGCGCTATAACTCTTATTTCATACATTTTTCTGGGAAAATTCATTTAAGTGAGGACTATGCTTTCATCTAAAGTGTCTTTAAATTTATTACGGAACACATCAGTAGTTCACTGCGGTAAGAATTCCCAAATCCTTGTAAGGTCTTCAATACAATCCTTGTAAGGTTCTCTGAGTATACCCTAAATCATACGAAAGTTCTTGATTATTTTTGTATGCCGGATTTGCTTCTAGAGTCTCTGTTCAAAACTTCCGTAGTTTGTTTTCAAGACTGATGCGTTTCTTGCAAATTTGTTTTCTGTCTCTGACTGCTATAACACGAATTCGCCTGGAATGTATGCACAAAATATCTCAAAAATGAAAACTGACAGGAAACTCGAAAGTATTGTTCCGTTTTGGGACCACCGACACGAAGGTTTCGGCCTAAAACCATTACCGGTCATGTGATTTTACGATTTGCTTTTTCCCCTCAGTTTTTTTCAGTTTGACTTGAAAATGGCTTCGAGATTTTCTTTAATCTTCACTTACTAATTGCACGCGTAAAGGCCTATCACTTTTTTTTAAACATTCTATTTTCTAAAAATATTTGGTTTTAGATGGATTCTTTGGGAGCTAGACCATTAGGTTTACCTCTAAATAGCAAAAAGCAGTACCTGGTATATCCTAGAAACCTCCACTTCTATTTTAATAGTACTGATGGCTAACTAACCGTTAGTAAACATTGTAAGTTTGAAAAAAATCATTAATTACTATTGTAATTTATTAACTGAGAAAATCGTGTAATTGTTTCACATTAGGTTTTTTTTTTTTTTTTTCACTTACTAACCGGAAGTATTGCGATCGTGCCAGATTTTCGAAATTGAGTTTTCACCGGAAATACATGTTTTGAGGTCCCCAGAATACGAAAAAACTGTATTTAGCAACCATTTAATACAAGCAACCCATCAGAAATGAATATTTTGGCCAAAATACATCAACCGGAAGTCGTCTTTACAGATTTTTTTTCTCTTCAGTTTGACGTGATTTTTCTCGAAAACGGCTTCAACAATATTTTTAAACTTTGTATACTACACTTTCTACACTACATAAATACCAATCACTTCTATTTGAAACATTTTCTTAGGAAATTGATTTTTTGGCGGTGTGGGACCACAGTAGCGTTGTGCTTGCCTCTAAAGTACAACTTCAGTATAATATATGGTTTTACATAATATTAAATACACATAAATGACATTGATAGAATTCCAAATTTGAAGAAAATCCGGTTAACCGGAAGTGCGATTTTACAAAATCGAACGTGTTCAAATAGATTTTTGAGTTTTTTGGGGGGAATTTTCTCGAAAACACTCACAACGATTTTCTTTATCTTGGAATGCTTGCCGACTAGATAGAAACGTATCAAAATTTTTATTTTAAACATTTTTTTGAAAAAATTGATTTTAGAGGGTATTGGGGGGGGGTCTGTCAGTTAGTTTAACTTTAAATTTGCACAAGCTTTTTTAGTTTTTGACATTGAGAGCTCCATATAATGCCGCTCACGTATAGAAGTAAATTCCCCACCACCATTTTTATGGCAAATCTAACTAAACATTGTCAACGTTGCAATTTTAAAGAAAATTTCTTGGTTAATTTGTATTAATTGGAGTAAGAAAAATTTGTGTGAGCGTTTCATATCAAATTTGTTTGTTTTTTGTAAATAAAGTAATCTGTTGGGATAGTCTAACCTGACTGCGATATAACCAGCAGACGCCAAATAGCTGGTAAGTGTGACGTCATAAGCACCGCATCTTTATAATACTTAAATAATATAAAACTCTATAATTTAAAATGCCCAAATATGTTAAATAAAATATAAAAAAAATTATTTAATTAAAAAAAAATTTAAAATATGAAAACAATGAACCAATTTCATTATTACAAATGTATTTATCTCCCCACCACTTCACTGTGTGTTCATTGTATAGAGCTACAAAGTGATTACGAAAACAAACAATAGAGCCAGCGCTTGGCAGTGATTGCAAACATAATCACTATTCCTTCTTATTAATTATAAATCCAACCGAACGCTAGCACTCACTAATTACAGAAAGAAATACAATTTAAAAAAAAACTAAGCAACTTTTACCTTCGTTTACTGGTCGCATCATGAACATGTCCGTCTTTACTAAATTGGTTTTTCAGTTTTCTGTCTATTTCTCCAATAAAAACACCGACAAGGTTTCATTACATTAAAACATCTAGTCAGCATAATTATGAGTGTGAAAAAAAATTTGCGTTTCTGTAAATTGCAGTACTTCACACCAGATTTTTTTTTATCCGTTTTGAGGTCCCCTGAGTCCAAAAAAAAGTGGTTTTTAGCAATTGGTCTGTGTTGTGTGAGACAATATATCTCAAAAACGAAAAATTGCAGAATTTTCAAATTTAATATTTCATTAAAGTGCCACCAGCAGACCTGAAAATAAACTTTTCGTAAAAAATCGTTCAACCGGAAGTGTCACTTTACTGAGTGTTTTGTTTCCATTTTTTATGATTTCCTCAAAAACGGCTCCAACGCTTTGCTTTAAAGTTCATATATCAACTATACATACAGAGAGCTACGACTTTAATTTGAAACATCTCTGTGGGGAAATTCATTGAAGGGTTCTTTTGGGGGAGGGGTGGGGTTAGGTTTACCTCTAAGTGCTATCATAGTTGATTATACAATTCTATCATCTAAACAAAATTAATTAGAAATAAATCGATTACCAAAATTCTGAGTTTCAAGAAAATTAGTAAACCGGATGTGCGTTTTTACTGAACAGTTTGCATCAGTTATCGCGATTTTTTTCTATAAAAACACCGATGAATACCATTAAATTTGGTAATAGTAACTGTAATAAAATTTGTCAATTAAAATTTAGTAAACTGCAGTAAGAGAATGTTGTGTGAGTGTTTCACACCAGATTTTTTTTTATTTTTCTTACTTTCCCTTATTGTTGCAATCATGTCCAATTTTCCAAACTGAATTTTCACCAGTAGTATACATTGTTTGAGGGCTCCTGCGACATAAAAAGTGGTTTTTAGAAATTGGTCGGAGCGTATGTGTGAGTGTGTGTGTGTGTGTGTGTGTGTGTGTGTCTGTGGTTAGCATAACTCAAAAAATGAAAAATCGCAGAAAGTTCAAACTTGATATAACTTTTTAAGTTCCACCAGTGGGACCTAACAATAAGGTTTTGGTTAAAACCAGTCAAACGGAAGTAATTCGTATTTCTGTAAACTTGGTATATATTCTACACATCTTAGACAGCTGTAACTCTTATTTGAAACATTTTCCAGAGAAAATTCATTTTAGAGATTTTTTGCCAAGCTTTCCTGACTTTCCATGATTGTTTGTGTAACCCGGGAAATCTACGAGAAGACCATATTAACGCATAATAATTAGATATGAACGGAGAAACCAATGAACCGAAAGTTTCATTGAAATTACAATGGAAGGTCATTTCAGTTCACCATCATCAAACCTTTCTATCATTAGGAATAGTCATTAACCGCCAGAAATCATAGCCGATTTGAAATAAGTAAACATAAAAAAGAACCAAGGATTTTTTTAATACTTATTTATTTTGTTTACAATCGATTATTGTTATTATTTATAAAAATACAAAAAACTTATGGAGGCGAATAATGTAAACAGAAGAAAAAAGGTTAAGGTTAAACCCTATGAAATAATCGTGATTCTAGAAGGTTAATATTGCGGTCTACTGGATTACGACATCACTTTAATATTTTTGGTTATTCTCCCTCCCCCCTCCCCCAAAAAATAATTTTGGCTATGTAATTTCGTTATATTTGACTTTGACCTATTTATTAAAAATATCAGCACATCTGCCACATCATTATGTAATATCTGGTTGGCCCTTTCCCGAAATGATGATATTTTATTTTCCAACAATATTCCAATGTTACAGGCATTATTTGAATTTATTAAGAGATATGGAATGTTAAGTGTGAATACGTAGAGTTTTAAAAAGTGTGGATGTATTTATTGGCGTGGACGTATTTATTGGGGTCCATGTGAATTTTAGATTAGGCTAAATTAACGGTTACTTAAGTTAGTTTAAGTTTAGTTAGTTTTAAGTTAGAATGTAATTGAGTGTGTGGAGGGGTGAATGAATGAATATACAGTTTGTCTGCGAATGTAAAGTCCTACATGACTCGTGATGTAAAAGTGTGCGACTGTAACCCTTGGAATGGAAGCAATCGAAGTGAAGGCTAGCTGAATGACTATATGTCAATGCCAAAAAAAAAAAAGAAACTGACCTAAATAAAGAATAGTAACCGCAATAATGCTTGCACTAATTGGCCTCCATCGCTTTTAAGGGATTCCAGTATACTATTAAAATACTAGAAAACAATTTCTGTTATCTATACTATCGTACATTCCAGTGAACAAGGTAGATATTATTTTTTTAAATTATAGTAATTCGATTCAATCTAAATCATATCATTATATCGAATTTTTTCCTTTATATAATTAGGCTATCTACTATGTGGGATTTGCGACGAATATTGTGAAATCAATATGAACGGAAAGAATGTATTATTGACAGTATTTTAGTGCGGTATAATTAATTGTTAATTTTGTTTATAATAAACAATAAACACCCTTGACTGTCGCTTAATACGATTCTTGGTCAATCAGGTGGTACATTTTTACTTTCTCTTAGAAGTATTGCGTCCCGTATCAGAGAGAACCACTTTATTCGTAAAGAATTGTCAGTGGGGCTTCTCGACAATGTCAAGTTGCTAACACACAGTTTACCAATCAATCGAACTGACATAAACAAAGAAAGAGGAAACAATACATTATTACACAGATTAAATCATTAAACAGATAATTTCTGGATATCAATCCAGTCACCGGAAATACAAGTTTTAAGTTATTTTTTTAAAGAAATTATTCAGTATACTTAGCAACTCCGACTTCTGTATGTATGTCAGTAACTGGACAATCTGTGAAACTCAGAAATCGAATAAATCGCAGAAAGTTCAACTTGATATGCTCATATGAAACATTTCACTGGGAAAATGGCTTTCCTCTAGAAGTGCCATTTCTATATATTATATGATCCTATCATCTACATAACATTAATTAGAGGTTTTGGTCAAAATCTATTTAAAACAGAAAGTATCACTTTACTGAATGGATTTGGTGTGGGTGTGAGGGGGGAGGATTTCTTGATAACACTGACGATTGATGGATTTTGAAGGAAATCTTTGTTTACGAGCCAATAAGGACATCGAAACGGAAATAAAATTTAAGATTCTTATAATATTTTTCATTTTTCGTTTTTGTTCACATACACATACCACGACAAGGTGAAAAGTTCTGCCTAGCCCATAGATGGTACTGCTACAAATGAAATTACTGTTTTCTGTTATGTTGACTGTTGCAAAAGTAAATTTGATCAGACAAATAATTTTTTTTATAAGGCTGTTTAAAGTAAGCGTGTTGTGTGTTTTTGACGAAATGAATAAACTTGAATACCGTTCCGTTGAATACATAAAATTCTTCGTTTTGGATGATTTATCGCCAACAGAAATTCATCCAAAGTTGATGAAATTGTATAAGGAATCTGCTTCTTCGTTATTAACAATAAAAAAAAATGGGCCTGAGTTTAAACGTGGTCGTACATCGATTGAAGATGATGCACGTGAAGGAAGGGCAAACTGCAACTATCGAAGAATATATCGAGAAGATACACAATCGCTGTACGATCAATGATCGATGATTAAAATGCAAAAATAATGTATGAGATAGCTAAGGCTGTAAGCATCTCTGAAGAAAGGATACGGCACGACGAACTCAGTAGGAGAAAGCTTTGTGCAAGATGGGTACCGCATTTGTTAAATGCTGATCACAAACAAATGAGAAATCGAGTTTCTCAGCAATGTTTGTGCCGTTTTAAGAAGAATCCAACCGATTTTCTGCGCGGATTTGTTATGATGGATGATACGACTTTAAATTGAGTCAAAACAACTGACCAAGCAGTGGATAGATGCCGGTGGCTCTGCACCGAAGAACGCAAAGATAATTGTTTCGGCTGAAAAGGTTATGGCTAGTGTTTTTTGGGATTCTTTTAATTGATTACCTGCCAAAGGGTCAAACAATTAATGGAGAATACTACACACATCTTCTTGACCAGCTAGATGAAAAAATAGAGAGAAAAGGCCTGGTTTGCAAAAGAAAAAAATCCTCTTTCACCAGGACAATGCACCCGCTCACAAAGGCGCATTGGTAGTGGGAAAATTGGGGGATTTGAAGTATGAACATGAATGGTAGAGCATCGTCCCTATTCGCCAGATTTGGCTCCCTTTGAATTTCATTTCTTCCCAAACATTAAGAGATGTGTGGCTGGAAAACGTTTTGGAAACGTCAAATGAAGAGGTGATAGCAGTGGTAAATAAGATACCGATGAAGAGGTGATAAGCGGAAGTAAGAACTTCCAAAATTGTATTTTAAGGTCGGAATCCAGTCATAGGAGAAATACTGGACAAAGTGTATTGAACTAATGGGAGACTACATTGGGAAATGAATGCATTTTAAAATAAATAAAAAAACATTTCCACTACTAGCCCGAGAACTTTTCCCCTTGCCCATGCACTCGTATATACAAAAATATGCACTCTAACACCCACACGCGCGCGCACACAAATCAAAGATTGAAAAGAAAATAATAATAGTAAAAGATAATAAAAATAAAAGATAATAATAAATAAATAAATAAATAAAAATCTGGTGTGAAACACTCACACAACTTTCTCTTATTGCAGTTTACAACATGTAATTGACAAATTTTATAGTTAGCATACGAAATTTAATGAAATTCGTCACAGTTTTTATGGAGAAAATCGGGAAAACTAGAAACAAAAATACTGTTCAGTAAAAACGCACCTCTGGTTTAGTAATTTTCTTGAAACTCGGACACTAGATTCCTCCATTCTCACAATTTCCCTGAAATCATCTCAACCTGCCCTATTCTTATCCACAACTCACCAAATCTTGCTCCCGGTACGGTTCCCTTAATTCCTCATTTTCCCTTATCGTGTAAATACCTCCCACTCTTATTAGGTCAAAGATTTTTCGGAGGATCTTTCTCTCCCTCCCAAACATTCAGCATTCGTTCATAAAAGTAATACTTTTCTTAAAGCGGTAAGAGGAAGTAAGTTAAAAGAATTACATCAATAAAAGTATTCTTCCAATACGCAGATCTTGATCGATTTTTTTTTTTTTTTAATGATGGAATCCTTCTAGAGAGACCTAAACGGAATAATAAGTCTTAATTACCTGACATTTGGGGAGGAGGGAGGACTTTCTGTCCTTATAAGTTTTGCCCTTCCTGTACACTGGCGGACACAAACACATGAACAATAAATACCAGCATCTAGGGCATTGAACGTATTTGGAAAAACGTTGACAGCCACTTTTTGTTTACGCTACTTCCCTCAGTTTGTTCTCTTTTTTTTTTTGTTTTTTTTTTCTAAATCGCATCAATTACCAGAAGGTTGCACAATACCAAGTAAATGTGGTCGGACTCTATTTGTCTCAGAATAGAATTGTTTCATTGTTTAGTTTGGGAACTAACTATAATTATTCCATTACATATGTTTACATGTTAACCTTCGTGTAAACAACCTTCAAAAAGGATTTTCAATTAGAGAAAAGAAAAGAAAATAGAAAATGAATATCAATATCATTGGGAATTTTGTCGGAACATTTGAAATAGGTGGGACAGACAAAATACTTATTAAGAATGACAAATTTGGGATGAGGAGGAAGATAAAAGCATAACGAAAGTGTTCATGGAATGGACAAATTTAATAATAAAGCAGCGACAAACATAAATAAGACATATTTTAATTTTTTTTTTTAAATATTTAGCTTAACGACAAATTATGTAATTCCAATGATATCGCATGTGCATTCATAAATTTATGAACCTTATGTTACTATGTTATATTTATTTAGCACATACATTTTGTTTTTGTTATGTTTTATAGCATTTTTATTACCATAATATTGATAACAGTATAAAGTGAATATATAATATATATATATATAATTCATTTAATTCCACCTACTTTGGTCAATTCTTATTACTTTCCTTTATTCCTGAGAGCGTGTTGGTGTAGTGGTTATGAGCATGGACTTGTAAGTGGGAGGACCCCAGTTCGAGTCCCGCGTATAACTGCTAAATTTTTATATTGATATGAAAAATATTAACAGTAAAGTAGATGCTTCCGCCCGTCCACGACACCCCTAATTTGGTAGTTGGACGTTAAGCCCGCTGAAAAAATAGGCATTTCTTTACTTTTTACTCCTGATTAGAGCAAGTATAGCGATCGTGCCAGATTTTCGGAACTGGGTTTTCCCATCCAAGTGGTTTTTAGAAGTGTGTGTGTGAACAGAATATCTCAAAACAAGAAAATTTGCAGGAAACTTAAACTGGGTATTCCGTTTAGGTACTACCACCGCATCAGACACGAAGTACCACCGCATCAGTTCCGGGCAAAATCCATCAACCGGAAGTACCACTTTACTGAATGATTTTTCAATTTTTTGCGATTTTCTTTAAACTAAGTATGTGAACTACACAAACAGAGAGCTACCTACAATTTTTATTTGAAACTTTTCTCCGGGTAAACACATTTAAACGGGCTTTTGGGAGAGTGGTAGGGTTACTTTTCATCTAAGGTGTTATCATAGTTGATTATACAATTCTACAATGTAAACAAAACTTAATTAGAAATAAATAGATGGCCAAAGTTCCATGTTTCAAGAAAATTAGTAAACCGGAAGTGCGTTTTCAGTGGACAGTTTTTCTATTTTCTCCATAAAAACACCGACGTCTTTTTTCATTAAATTTGGTATAGTAACTAAGAATTTTCGTAAATTGCAGTAAGCGAAAGACGTGTGGTTGTTTCACACCAGACTTTTTTTCTTTTATCGCCGAAACGGAAGGAGAGAGTGAGAAACAATAAAGAGACTAAAGCACCTGATCGCTATATTATTTATTATATAATTAAGCGTAAAACTTATAGAAAATGCAGTTAAACCCAATAATTACATTGATAATAATAAATTAAAAGTTGATTTTCCTGTACGGGCAATATAATTTGCTGCGCACCAATTATTGTCGTCAGAAACATTTAATTTACTGTGCTAAGTACATGTTTATGAAGTTAATTGCGATATATTAGTAGTGCTGAATATGGCCGTATTTTGTGGTGCACTTTTAATATTCCCCATTAAAAACTGATTAATAATCGATTAATGTCTTTCCCGTTAATTTATTAACTGTTACTGTCAACAGAAGAACCTTATAGCTGCAGGGCAAATTTTTTAAAACTGAGTCACCAGCAATACATACTGAGAGGCACATATTTTGGGGCTAAAGAAATCTGGTGTGAAACACTCAAACGACTTTCTCCTATTGGTGTTAATACAATTATTTAAATTTTCTCTAAAATACAAATCTTACTCAGTTGTTCCAACATAAATTATATAGAGGTTGGGGGGGGGGGGGAGACAAGTAGAAGTGATTACATTGTAGTCCAGAATAGAGCTCCAATAATATTGAACCAATCCCAATAAAATTTTAAATTTAAAATGCAAAAACTTTATTCAGTAAAGTTACACTTCCGGTATAACAGATTTCCAATACAAATTTGGAATTCAACCCCAATGTTTTAATGTATTGAAAAAAAAATCTGGTGTTTAGAAACTGCGAAATGGCCAATTTTTCTTCACACCTATAATTCTTATTCGTGTTTAAACCGTCGACATTTTTCGTCAGAGATAATCACAAAATCTGAAAAATGTATTCAGTAAAGACGCACTTCCTACCGATTTTCTTCAAACTGGGAATTTTGGCGACGTATAATTCTAATTCTAATTAATATTATTTAGTTGAGTGAATTGTATAATGAACTGAAATAGCACATTAGAGAAAAATATAACCCCACCCATCGAAATCTAACCTTATTAGTCTTATTTATTGGCTTTCAAGATATAACGACCTTGAAAAGGCTCATTTGCAACATGGGCGAAACGTCGGTTATTAGCAAACCACTGACATGATCTCAACGCGGAAACTCAAGTGTTTTTTTTCATAATGTAATGTAATTTAGAATCTGCGCGTGTTACAATGTATTGGGAGGTCGTATGGAAAATAAACTCTCCCTTGTTCAAAGGAAACTAACTCTCTCTCTCTCTCTCTCTCTCACACACACACACACTCACCCACAACACACACAGATGGGAGAGAGATAACAATAAGAAAAAGTAAACACTCTTACAGCGATGGAATTTTGTTTTACTTTAAAAGTTTGTAATTTTATTGTTTTTATAAAGCAAAGTAAAACTAAATGGAATAAATTTTGTATGCCAAGTAATTTTTAGGGGGGGCGGGGGCGGTGGCGGATGGATTTCAAAACTATAATTATACTATTTACTGTAATTGAACCGCAAAACATTTTTGGTTTCAGCACCTTCGAAATAAACAGTTGAGATTATTTTAAGAGAGTGTTTAACCTTCAACTTCACTTTGCTCTAAACTAAGAAAATGTTAATGTATATATTCCTATATAATATTAACATTTTGTAAACAGAGTAATTAAGTTTTTAAAAAAGTCCTTGGATGATTATTTCTCCCAAATATACTAAAACGCTCTCCCATTTTCTCTATTTAATGATTTCAATTTCATTAAAAATTAGAAAGGTGTGCCCCGCCACTAGTGAAACGATTTGTGGAATATTTTCAATAGATCGTATAGTAAAACTATGTCACAAATTTACTGTAATTAATTGTAAAGTTTTTACATACACGATGAAATTTACACGAAATTGTTTCCAAATAATAATTCCAGAAGATTATCCCAGCATGTGTTTTAACACATATCTCTAACGAAGACACATAAACTCACTCAGTATACCTGAAGAAGCTAGGCCTAAAAAACGCAATAACTCTTGCAGCTAGGGAGAGCTAGAAGGCAACTATAGAAACAAATCGACTATAAGTATAATTCTATCATCCAGAGAGGATTTATACGCGTGGATATATTCTCTCCCTAGGAATATATTTATTTTGCAGTTATGAGCGAGAGCTCGCGAACGGCCCATACGGTGTGCGCGTAAAAAAAAAAAAAAAAAAAAAAAAAAAAAAAAAAAAAAAAAAAAAAAATTCTCTCCCTAGGATCTTACACACATGCAGCTGAAGAAAACCTCGCCAAGACACCATTAAGTGGACACAATAGATCTTAAAAGATTCCAATAAACCATATCTCTCCCCTCACTGCTATTAAATACATTAATTATATATAATACTAGCTAAACCCGGCCACGCTTGGCTGTGGCTCACGATTTTAATTATTAGGGAAGTAAATAGAAGTATGATAGGTTAACATAGATTCAGCAAGAAAACACATCATTTTATTTATAACCTACTTTGCGTTGCTGTGAACTGAAAGGAAAGAAAGAAAAAATGTTTTTAACTGAAAGAATGTTTTTAAGAGCTGAATGCGCTGTTCTACTCCTTCCATCAACGTAGCAGCATTACCTGAAGAAGCAAGTGCTAACGCAATATGGCCATTTGAACGGATTTTGCCAGGATTAAGGAAATTAAAAACGTTTTTCCAGTTCCACCTGGAGCGTCCAAAAAGTAAATCCACCGGATTGGTTGGTCACAGCTTGTATGATGGTATCAAATGCTATCTTTTGTTCTTGAAGGAGTTTCAGTGTATTTTCTTGTAGAAATAGATGTAAGTCATTTCTGGTGTATGATTGCCTTCTGAGCAGTTCTCTCTCGAATGTTGCTTGATCGACCTATTCGGTACTGTTATTCTCAATAGTGCCAACAACTTGCCACAATCGCAAGACAAGATCCTCAATGAAGATTAGCGCTTCATTGTATATTTCTTCTGTGAAATCCAAGCCATGATTGCGTTTCTTGACGTATTCTGTGCAGAATATTTTCGGCAGAGGGCGCGCCACGATCGCAACGCGTCTGCGTCTGTCTATTTCTGCCAAACTCACGGTACGCTCGGAATTTCCCGTTTCCGTGGGAACTTCGGAATAAAAAGTATATATAAACACTCTTATATAGAAATGCAACGTTGTGTAAAAATTTCAAGTCAATCCATCGACTACTTTTCGAGCTTTGCGGCCACAAACATACGGATGGTGAATTTTTATATATATAGATATTTAATGACTATTCATTAAACATGAAAATTTATTCAGTGGCATAACATAAATAAATGGGGGAGGAGGGCAAAATCTAACCGGCCAGAAGTAGAACAAAAGACAGCGCCAATAATATTGAAGAAACATTTTGTGACCGAACCTCTACATCCATTTTATAATATTGAAGAAACATGTGAAATTAACGCCACAAACTTTACGAAAACATCTATAATCAATTTTTTTCTTTCTCTTACTCCTAGTAAGAGGAAGTATTGTAATCGTGTCAAATTTTAGATATCAAGTTTCCACCGGAAATACACGTTTTGAGGTCCCCTGAATCCAAAAAAGCGGTTTTTAGAAAATGACTGTGTATATATACGTGAATAGCATAGCTCAAAAACGAAAAATAGTAGAAAGTTCGAACTTAATATTCCGTTAGGTATCACCATGGGGTCCGGCAGTAGGTCAAAATTCATCTGTCAAAATTCCTCAACCGGAATTATCACTTTACCGAATGGTTTTCTCACTTCCTTGCAATTTTCTCAAAAATGGCTCAGATGATTTTCTTTAAATATATAATATCAACTACACATACAAAGGTCTACAACTTTTATTTAAAACATTTCCCTGGGAAAATTCATGTAAGGGCGGGGGAGGGGTGGCGTTAGGATTTCCTCTAAAGTATTATTTAAGTTTACTATATAATTCTGTCAACTAAATAATATAATTTAGAATTAAATGTGTTGTTGAAATTCCGAGTTTGAAGAAAATCGGACGACCGGAAGTGCGTTTTTATTTAAATGTATTTTTTAGTTTTCTAGTATTTTCTCTAAAATGGCTCCAACGTTGTTTTTTTTGAACCAGGCATGTGAACTAGACATATAAAGAGCTACAACTTTTATTTGAAACATTTCTCCTAGTAAAGTCATTTAAGAACACTTTTAGGGGAGGGGGGGTATATTTCCCTCTAAAGTGCTATCGTAGTTGATTAGAAAATTCTAACATCCAAACAAAATTAATTAGAAATAAATAGATTGCCAAAATTCCGAGTTTCAAGAAAATTAGTAAACTGGAAGTGAGGTTTTATTGAACAGTTTTTTCAGTTTTCGACGAATTTCGACGAACTCCAACGAATTTCATTAAATTTGCTATACGAACTATAATATTTCTCAATTAAGATTTTGACAACTGGAGTAAACGAAAGTTGTGTGAGCGTTTCATACCAGATTTGTTTTGTTTTTTTTGAAAATGTTTCAAATTAAGTGACACGTAAATATCTGTTAAGTGAGCATTCAAACGTTAAAGGTTAAATTCAAAAAAACTCCAATAACCTGTGCTGGAAGGTTGCACTTCCCATTAGCCGACTGTTCTCCTCAGAACCACCGCACACAAAAAAATCAATTTGCCTTGAAAAATGTTTCAAATCAAAGTTACAGGTATTTTATATATGTGGGTAGTTTAGGGTTAGATTTAGATTCTGTGGATGTTGGGTATGAAGGCTAGGCCACCGCGAATTGTGACACCCACAAGTTAGAGTACCCGTTCCTCGCTATTTAATTAGACTGGAGAGAGAGAGAGAGAGAGAGAGACTTGTGGGTGGTCCTTGGCGGCATCCACCAGTCAGAGCACTCTCTCAAGCCCTGTCAGTTTTATTAAACTTAGCTAGTTCTAAGAAGGTCACTTGGGTGAAGCTTGCATGTGTCAGCCTCTCCTTTCCAAAGAGGATATGGATAGATTACGATGTTATAGTAAAGTCAGTGGAGACCTTTTTAAAGACAAAATTAGAAAACCATTCAGTAAAGTCGCACTTGCGGTTGACGGAATATCAAATTTTTGAGCTTCCTGCGACTTTAGCTTTTTGTTTTGTTCCCACACCCACAAACACACACACACCGTTCGCTAAAAATCTTTTTTCGTACTCCGGGGACCTCCGATGAAAATTTCTATTTACGATAAAATCTCAATTTCAAAAATTTGACACGCTAATGTAATGTATTTGATGTGCTGTTGTTGTATGTTTGTAGTAGCACGAGCGGTTTTGTAAAAGGGCTTGTAATTATATACGTATGTTTAAGAGAGTGAAGTATTAGTAATAATCAAGAGAGCACCACTGTTTTTAAAATAAATATATTATTCTCTAAGCAAATTTAAGTAGTTTACATTATCACAACTATATCTTAATACATCAGATGTTTATCTAGAATAAAGGCAAATCTCGCATGAGTTTAACAGAGCGATTCCTGAAATAAGTGTTCTGGCTTTGAAAGCAGAATGCAGACTGTCCTAAGGAATGCCTTCTCTTACAAAACAGTTGGCCAAGTGGCATTGTATTAATTTAACGGATTTTTGTGCCTTTGTTTCCCTAATAGCAATGACCCCAAATTACAGTACCTGACTCTTTTCACTGCACTAAGATACATTTAAAATATTAACAAAATTAGATTTTTGATACTATAAAATATTCTAAACTATTTTTCAAAACTATTATTTTCTTTTATTTCTTTCTTCCACTACATTATTAAGTTTTGAAAAATAGTTAATGGCCTCTGAGGTGGCCTCTTGGTGAGTGGGCCACCGTTTTCCAGGCTGAGGTTTATGCAATTCTTTGCTGTATTTTGGATGAGAGGGTGCGTAACACTAATTTAAAAGGTGTTTGTATCTGCTCGGACAGCCAGGCTGCGTTGAAGGCGCTTAATTCATGTGTCTTCACCTCCAGATTGGTGTTGGAATGTTCTAGAAGACTGGAAGATCTTTCTTTATTAAAGGATGTGCTTCTGGTCTGGGTTCCAGGTCATATGGGAATTTTTGTGAATGAGGAGGTGGATAGGTTTGCCAAATTAGGTGCCTCTCCCCCTTTCATTGGTCCAGAGCCTGCTGTTGGTGGGTCTTCTGGCATATGTTTGTCGGGCTTTCAGACGTGGATGACCTCACAGCACTCATCCTTATGGATGAGTGCAGTGGGTTGTCGGCAGTCTAAAATGCTCATTGGGGGCCCGGACGGAGCTTTGAGTAGCGGGGTCCGATGTCTTTCACGGACCTCCCTCAGGACATCTGGTTGGATTCCTCACTGGGCATTGTGGTTTAAGGAGACATCTCTATATAATGGGACTCGTGCCTGACCCCTTTTGTAGAGTTTGTGAGACTGAGGAGGAAACACCCATGCATCTGATGACGAATTGTTTGGGTTGTGAGGAGATTAGGTTTAGGACCTTCGGCCGGAATAGGATATCGGTAGAGGATCTTAAGCTGTGTCCTTTTAAGGTTTTGGTCCGATTTGTTCGGTCTGTGGTGAAACTTAGATGGTTAAAACCTGGGCCTGGATTTTCATTCTAGTCCCAGTGGTTGTTATTCTTTAGGGGTAGCTATATGGGCCCTGGGAGGCTTTGGATAGCGTAGGGTTTGCCCTCCCCTTCTGCGAATAATAATAATAGTGTAGTGAATTTACCTTCTAAAAAAGTGTATTTAGAGTCAGGTACTAAAATATAAGGTCATTGCTATTAGGGAAACAAAGGCACAAAATTCCGTTAAATTAATACAATGCCACTTGGCCAACTGTTTTGTTAGACAGAGCATTCCTTCAGGACAGTGTGCATTCTGCTTTGAAAGCCAGAACACTTACTTCAGGAATCGCTCTGTTAAACTCATGCGAGATTTGCTTTTATTCTAGATAAACATCATTTTATTAAGATACAGCTGTGATAATATTGTAATGTACTTAAATTTGCTTAGAGAATAATATATTTATTTTAAAAAGAGTGGTGCTCTCTAGATTATTACTAATACTTCTATCTTTAACATACAAGCCCTTTTACTAAACCGCTCGTGCTACTACAAACATACAACAACACCACACCAAAAACATTTCACTAGCAATACTTCCTCTTTTTAGGAGTGAGAGAATGCAAAAATGTTTAAAAAAGAAAAGAAGTGATACGTCCATATGTATGCAGTTAATATTCATATCATCGGTTTTCGAGAAAATTCCAAAGAACAAGAAACCAATTTTCTGTATAAGAAGCATTTTGCTATAAACCGGTTTTCTTCAAATTTGGAATTCTAATAACAATGTTTTTAATTTTATACCTCATCACCTTGACAGGTGTTGGAACCATAGATTGTACTGAAGTGCGGTTACTTTAGACGAAAACTGACTTTCTGCTTCTCCAAAACTCTTCAATCAATCAATTTTCCTGTAGAAATGTTTCATATAAAAGTCAAAATTTCCCAGTCAAGTCCATCGGTTGGTGGATTTTAACCGAACTTTTCTTGTGTTGCTACCTAAATGGAATATTAAGTTTTCCTGTTTTGTTTTTTGAGCGACATTTTGACCACACCTAAAAACAGACTATTCGTTACATACATTCTTTTCGAAATATTAGGGTACCTCGAAAAAACACGAATTTTTACTGTGAAAATTCAAATTTAGTGTAATTTGCCAGCTGTAAGAGACATCAATTGAATGTAAAGTAATAATTAGAAGTAAAAGACAAATACAGAGTGAATAAATAGGTTTCTCCATAGTTTCTTTTTATTCACATTTAATTAGAGAATACAACTTATTACATAGTTACTAAATTGGTATATTTTCTTTAATTAGAGGATAGCGTATGGAGTTCGAAAACTGCCCTTGGTTTGATAATTAAGAAAAAAAAACTTAATTAGATCAAATTGAATCTAATAAATTGTGGAACTCTAAAAGAACAATGATAAAAGTGTAGAATGTTAAACCGGAAGATGTTAATGCACTTATAACATCTGCAAACGCGTGTCTTGGATAATTATAAACGTTAAGCGGAAGTCAACGATTTTTCCAGTTTAGGCAAAGTATTATTATTTTTTTTTCCTCTTTGTTTTTACTACAATATAAACTATTCATAAAAACCAAACATATCATATCTGTTGTGAAACACTCGCGCGACTTACTTTGGCTGCAATTTAATGTACGAAATTTTCTTCAATTTTGTCATTTTTACGTATAAATAAAAATTACACATAAAATATAGATAGGATTGTAATGATTGTGAGAAGGAGTGAGAATTAGAGAGAACTAAATTTAGGATATTAGATTAGAAACAAACTGCAAGACTTTACAGTTAAATTTAAGTTAGGTAGCGAGAGAAATATAAAGAGACAGACTGGCTGAGGTGTTGAGAAGACAGTAGAAAGGTTGCTGACTGGATGTACTGTTGTAAAACGGTCGTAAACTGTGCCGCTGTCGCTCTATTTATATGAATCGAATCCCTAGTCTCTGGCCTATGTGGGAAGTAAGTAACGTTTTATTCATTTAATGTCTGCTTCTTCATTCTTCGGACCATATGAATCTCTAATGATTCCATATCCCTTTACAAGGATTTATAATTGTTAATTTTAATTCCAGATTTTAGAGGGCCTCAGACAATACCCAGCAACAATTGTAATTTTTTTCAGTTTAAAACTGTGTCGAACTCATAAATTATTTTCGAGAATAATCTTCGCGCTAAATAAAAATCAATTCTTTCGGAAATATGTTTCCCATAAGAGTTAGAGGCTTCTTTTTATTTTCTCTTACTGTTTCCTGGTAACAGATAATATTGCGATCGCGGCAAATTTTTAAAATTTGAGTTTACAACCGGAAATACATTTTTTGAGGTCCTCCTCTAAGCCGGAAAATTGTGTATATATGTGAATATATGGTCGACATAACTCAAAATCGGAGAATCGCAGAAAGCTGAAACATATTTCATTTAGGCGCCTACCATTGAGACTCGACAGTTTGGTTTTAGTCAGAATCGGTGGACCGGATGCACCACTTTATGTGAATGGATTTTTCAGTTCTTTACGATATTCTAAGCACTTATATAAACAGCTACACCTTTTATTTAAAACACTTTTCAGAGTAAATTCAGTTATAAGAGGTTTTTTTTTTTTAGGGAGGAATGGTGGTTATACTTTCCTCAAAAGTGCTATTTCAATTTACTATACGAATCCATCATCTATATGATATAATTAGAATTTCTGAATGCGTTCGAGTTTGAACAAAATCCGGCTGGCCGGGAAGTGAGATTTTACTGAACAGTTTTCACTTTCTCTTACTCCCAGTAAGAGGAAGTATTGTAATCGTGTCAAATTTTCGATATCGAGTTTTCACCGGAAATATCCGTTTTGAGGTCCCCTGAGTCTAAAAAGTGTTTTTTAGCAAATGGTCTATGTGTGTATGTGTGTATGTGAACAGCATAGCTCAAAAACGATAAAGTGTAGAAAGTTCAAACTTGATATTACGTTTAGGTATCACCATGGGATCTGACGATGAGGTATGTGTCAATATTCCTCAACCGGAAGTACCACTTTACAAGTTTTTTTTTTACGTTTTTGCGATTTTCTCAAAAATGGCTCCGACGATTTTCTTTAAACTTGGTATATCAACTACACACACAAAGAGCTACAACTTTTATTTGAAACATTTCTCCAGGAAAATTGATTTAAGGGCACTTCTGAGGGAGGGATGGGGTTAGGTTTCCATCTTAACTGCTATTTCAGTTTATTAGACAATTCTAATGTCATCTAAATAATGTTAATTAGAATTGAATATGTTGTTGAAATTCCGAGTTTGAAAAAAATCAGATAACCGGAAATGTGTTTGTTTTGACACTTTACTAAATGATTTTTATCATTTTTTCGCGATTTTCTCAAAAATGGCTCCGACGATTTTCTTGAAACTTCGTATACAAAATAAAAATGCAAAGATCTACATCTTTTATTTAAGACATTTCTCTGGAAAACGTCATATAAGGGCAGTTTTAAGGGGTGTGTGGGGTTGCAACTTCCACTAAAGTGGTATCATAGTTGATTATACAATTCTATCATCCAAACAAAATTAATTAGAAATAAACAGATGGCCAAAATTCCAAGTTTTAAGAAAATTGTAAGCCGGAAGTGCGCTTATACTGAACAGCTTTTTCAGTTTTCGACGAATTTCGTTATATTTGAGAACAGGAGTAAGAGAATGTTGTGTGAGTGTTTCACACCAGATTTTTTTACTCCTAATAAGAGATTGCGATTGTGTCAAATTTTCGATATCGAATATTCACCGGAAATACACTTTTGAAATCTCTTGCGTCAAATAAAGTGGTTTTTAGAAATGGGTCTGTGTGTATGTGTGTATGTGTGTGTGTGTGTGTGTGTGTGTGTGTGTGTGTGTGTGTGCATAATTCAAAAATAAAAAATCGCAGAAAGGTTAAACTTGATATTTAGTTTAAGCGCTAGAGCATCGGACTGGACATTTAGGTTTTGATCACAATCAGTCAACTATAAGAATCAAATACAAAAACTCGTATAATGTGCTATAACTTTTATTTGAACATCGGCTCTCTTCAGAAAAAGTCAATCTATTTAGATTCTCCCATTTATATAACACTGAAGACAACTAAGCGTTAATATTATATATATGATAATAATTTATCAATAAAATTATGTAACTTACATTAAGAGAAAGTCATGTGAGTGTTTCACAACAAATTGTTGTTTTGTTAATGTTAATTATGCTTTGATTTAAATTTATCTTAGAATTCCATTGAAATCAAAAGAGTAATAAAATAATTCCTAAAAAAAAAAAAACTCAAGACAATAAGATATTCGGCTCATTGATATTCCGGTCACCGAGCGCGTATGTATATTTTTATTTTATACTTCCGGGTGTTGTTATTGTGAATTTGATCAGGTGATTTCTAGGCACCTTGCGTCTAATAAAAATATTATGATGTCGGTAGTGGCTTTATTGATTGACGTCCCCAACAATAATGGTACGGAATAAACAAAAATTTATTTTGAATATTGTGCGAGTATTTACTGTAATATTATGGTTTCTTATTGATGGCAAAATTTACTTATTTATTTATTTTTTGTCTTTTTACTTTCTCTTACTCCATAGTAGGAGGTATTTTCGATATCGAGTTTTCACCGAAATACAGGTTTTGAGGTCCCAGGAGTCTGAAAAATTGGTTTTTAAGTTTTCACAAAATGGTATGTATATGTATGTGAACAGCATTGCTTAAAAACAGAAAAAAAAAAAGTCGTAGAAAGTTCACACTTGATATTCCATTTAGGTATCAACCATGGGATCCGAGAGTAAGTTTTCTGTCGAATTCCTTAACCGGAAGTACCACTTTATTGAATGGTGTTTTTTTCTTTATTACTTTTTTGCGTTTTTTTCCAAAAATGACTCCAACATATAATCAACTACACATAGGAAGATCTACAACTTTTATTGGAAACATTTCTCAGGGGAAAACTTATTTAAGGGTACTTTCGGTGGAGTGGTGGGGGTTAGGATTTCTTCTAAAATGCTATATTAGTTGATTATACAATTCTACTCTAAAAAATTAAAATATTTCTTGTTGTGGTTCCGCAGAGCTGGAAAGCATCAGAGACATTTTCCGTGGTAGCCTGCTTCATTTTGTGGTCATTTCGATTTTGTGGTCAAGATGACCACAAAATGAAGCAGGATACCACGGAAAATGTCTCTGATAAAATAGTTCTCAGTAGTATAGAATGGCGGTTCTGGCGCACCTTTTTTGAGCAGCCAATCAGATTGCAGTATTTCTCCCCACCCCTCCCAAGCCACGCCCACCGACCAATCATCGAACTCGATGAGCACTTAAGCCACGCCCCCACCACGCCCACCGGCCAATCATCGAACTGGACGAGCACTTAGGCCACGCCCACTTACCCCCACCCCTCTTAAACCGACCAATCATCGAACTAGATAAGCACTTAGGCCACGCCCACCTTCCCCCCACCACCGGTCAATCATCGAACTGGATGAGCACTTATGCCACGCCCACTTACCCCCTCCACTTCCCCGTCATCGAAATCGACGAGCACTTAAGCCGCACCCACTTACCCCCACCACTGACCTATCATCGATTTCAACAACTCTCTAGACCATGCCCGCTTACCCCCTCCCTTTAGCTTATCATCCAAATCGATGACTCCATTTTCTTTCCACCCCCACCCCTTAATTTATCATCCAATCCGATGGCCGTATTTTCTTCTCCCCACTTCTTGACCTAACATCCAATCCATTACCCCCACTCCTGAATTTATCATCCAATCCGATGACTCCATTTTTCTCCTCCCACTCCTTAATCTTACATCCAAATAGATGACTCCATTTTCTTTTCCCCCCCCCCCCCCTTAAACTTTCATCCAAACCGACAACTCCATTTTCTTTCCACCTCCATGGTCAATCCATCCCCACAACAAGATGGCGGAACCTAACACCATAACACACCACCCCTCTCCTGACTCTAGGCTGGAGGGGTATTTTTTATTTTTATTTTATATGAAAAAACTTGTCTTACCTGTGAATCGATCCTACAACCTTTAGGTTGGAAGTCCATCACCCTAACCACTCGGCCATAGCAGTCCTCTCGCTTGCTGTAGTTTTCAACGTACACTTCTATTCTTAACTTCCCCACCCCTCGCCATCATCACCTTACTCTTTGCGAGAGGGGAATTATTTTTTATAATATATGAAAAAACTTGTGTTACCTACGATTCGATCCTACACTCTTTAGGTTGAAAGTCCATCACCATAACCAGTCGGCCACAATGGTCCTCTGGCTAGCTATAATTTTCAACGTACACTTCTACCTTAACCCCGGCACTATCATAATTTTATTTCCGCTCAACCCACTCACAAAAAATTAAATAATAGAAAAAATATGGCGGAGATGCATTCATCTGTCACACATAATAACAATAATATAGAAATTCACAAAAACATAAAAAAACAATATGGCGGAGTGACATCTAGCTTTCACCACACAATCAAAATAATAAAAAGATTGACTTACCCCTTCCAGCTCCCTGCAGCTGCTGGTATTAACACGACGCGCACTTACACAGAACTGAACTCCATCTAGTAAAACAATCTACTATAGTAACGTTTATCCCCACTCCTATGACGTCATTGCTAGTTGGGGCATGCGCATATCGGCTAGATTAGAAATATCGATTTTATTATATTGTATAACAAAACCTTTTCAATATATTATTCGTGTGACGTCACAGCCAATAGCATTGCCACTGCCTTATTTATTGCCACTGCCTTCTAGACAAATCCCCCATTCAGATAACGTCATACAGGCTATAGTGTTTCACTGCCAATCGCAATATATCAATTGCAAATATCGATTATCCATATTGATTAATATCGATCTTATAAATATAATTTATTAATAAAAAACAACACTATCTATTACTTCTGCCAGTTATTGCATCACCTTTTGAAATTAAACTTTGTACTAATAAAATATATACATATATCTATTCTTACATTAATCACTTTGTATTCTTTTGTTTATTGAACTTTGTAATCAAAACAACATATATCTTGCCTGTCCGAACATGTTAGATACTTATTAAGAAAAATGCAAAGAAACTACACTGAGTCATCCAGGAAATGATTTATTAATATTTAATTCTATTATTTAAAAATAAAACTTTGTACTCATTACCTTTCTTGCCTGTTCGGACATGTTACCACAGGTCTCATTAACATGTTTAGTAATACTTAATCCTATTATGTAAAAATAAAACTTTGTACTCATTACCTGTCCGGACCTGTTACCACAGGTCTTAGCATGTTTGTAATACTTAATCCTATTATGAAAAATGTAAGTTTATACAATGACTCATCTAGGAAAAGTTTTATTTTATTTATTTCTAACATATCTTGCCTGTCCGGACATGTTACCATATGTATTTGAACATAAACTTTGCATTAACAGTATTATTCATTATAAAAGAAAAAAATCTTATCTTAATCCCTATTTGTGATTTTTGTTTATTAAACTTTGAACTCAAATGAACATATCTTGCCTATTCGAGCATGTTACTCACGTTACAATATTTTAATCCTACTATGAAAAAAAATATTTGCATATACAATGAGTCATGAACACCTGCCCAACCTTGCAAAAAGTTTATTATTTTTCATTTCGAACATTGTTAATACTTAATCTTGTTAAGAAAAAAGTATGTTTATACAATGGTAAGACTTAATCCTCTTAAGAGATAAGGAGAATATTGAACACCACTAGAAGCTATCCCCACCCATTCTGTGACATCATTTTCTCAACCAATCAGAATGTATAACTATATTGCATTTGGTTATGCGCACTAGCTAATGGAATTTCGGCTCTCACACGCTTAGCCAATAGGAATGCAGTATTTACATGCAGCTCAATAATCAATTATTTTCATCATAACCCAACTTTAACAAGTCATAAAGAAAAAAGAGTTACTTACCCCATCAAACTGCCTACTGCTCACATCTTAACACAACACACGCATCCCGAGAACTGACAAACTCCAAAGAAAACTGCCCATCTATAACTTATTATTTTCACTCTATGACGTCACAGCCAATTTACAGTCTTCTAAATCTACGACGCGTGCGCAGTGAGTGATCGATCTAGCGAATAACCGATTTCACCATCTAATACGCTCAAAACACTAGCCAGCCATTAGAATTGCAAGTTTCAAACTTCTAAATCTACTACGCATGCGCTGTAATCTATGTATGAGAATACTTTTTACTTATATAACAAATAGGATTTCTACCTTCTGCGCAAGTGCTATTTTTGCCATATATTACGCATGCACAACACACAAGTTTTAGCCAATAGAACCTTTTTACAGGTGTTGTAATCTGTGGAAGATATAAATTATACTAAGCTAATGTTTGTATATATATACATCGATCAAGCATAACGATTACACATATCAATCTAGTATATCGATTATCATCGATTTATGAAAATACTTTTTACTTATTTATCCATCTATATATAACACAAAACCACTGTCCATTGTTTTATCTTAAATGATTACTCACCACGCAAGTTTTAACAATTCTTGTCCATAAACAGCATACATATCCCCACCCCTCACATCACGCCACTCATGTTTACCAATAGTATTTCGAATATAATAACAAAGAAAGAAATACTCTTTTAATATCTATGGTTATTATGAGTTACCATGCATGTCTCAACATGTCTGATCAAGCTTCAACCAGCTACAGTTCACATTTCCTTTCTGCTAAAATTTAATATACTTACCAAATTTTATATATGTTTCTTCACCATATAATTAAAATTCCATTGAATAAATAAATTATTACCTTTTTATTTAAAAATTCACAAAAAGTGAATTATACAAATCACTCCAAATTTTATTTCATGTCTTATCTGTTTATCAAAAACCTAATACAAAGTAGATATTTTCCTCCGACCTAATCGATATTTCTGAACATCTCATCGGTAATCTCTAAAAAAAATCTGTTTGGTAGAAAAACTCTCTTTAGCTGCTCTCCATATGTTGTAGTACGGCAGCATATAACTTACCTTGTTGGATCATATATGATGTAACTTATCGCAGTGAAGATTAGAAATGAAAATTTTTCTTTCAGTGCCACCAATTCACGCACACAATTTCTCTAATCTTACAATATTATGACAACACTTACTAGTTAGCTTATGAAATCCAAGTCCTAAATTTTGTGCTAATTATCATCTGTAACTATTCAGTCCCCATCTAGACTGTCTCTACTCACACCCCTTCTAACACGTCTAAACAGTCATATATTTTTTCCCCTCTAACCTAGGTTTTTAGTCATAATCTATCGTGTTTTTTCAAGATTCAACATGTATTTTGCCTTTACATGCTGGAAATTTTGATTTTATTAACATACAATCTGAACTGTAAACAATGAAACGCATGGATAAGTTTCTTAGTCTTCTTAACTAAAAAATATTTCTGTATATCTCATCCTTGTTTAGTTTCCAATATGTATGGTATAATATTCATGTCTGGCAATCTGTGTAGCTGGTCACATTATTTTTACAGTCAAATATGCTTAATTTAAGATGTCTGTTCCGTAACTGGACCTGATGGGTGGTTCTAAATTCTAATCATTAATTCAAAGAAAGCAGTCTATTTTATTATATATTCGATTCAAAATTTGTTGTCCTTAGAAAATCCACTGTCAGAAAAGATGGCTGGAAGCAACTTGTTATAATTAAACTAATATTGAAAAATATCAAGTAGACTTCCATGACCAAACATTTTTTTTCCCTTATAAATGTAATTTCAGTAAGAACCCTCCATAATATATTTAATGAAGCAAATCATAATTTATCTGAAACATTAGGTTGATTAAATATTTGGGATACACTATTGAATGCAAACACATTAAATAAAACACTAAACATTATCATATCTAACAACAACGACATGGATTCTAGCATACGTATATCATGAAAACTTATGAAGAGATGTGAAAATTCGATGTAAAATCAAGAATAACACAATAAAACTAAAAACATTCTCAGTATTCATGAGCGGTAACATCGCTAAATATAATTTACTCGAAATAGCATATGCATTTTCTTAAAAAATAGTGCAGAAATGCGAAAATTCTCAGCAAAATTATTACTGTTACACAAAAATGACAGAACAAGAATACGAAAATCTTGGTAAATCCTACAGAATACAATATATTGTGCCCATTTACTACATTATGTAAGTCTTAAAATGATAAGGTGGCTCATTGTTTACTGTTCATCAAATGAAATTTTATAAATATTCAGACATGAAAAATCAGGCACAAGCAGGTGATTCAACAAGCCTATTTATAATTGGAGAGATATTTTTAAGTAAAATTCGAATTTTGAATGTACTCTGTCTGGTCAGCTTGTTAAAACGTGAGAAAACCATTGGAATATTTAAATAAAATACAAATGATGCTTTCTAACAAGTCCATCTAAATATAATAATAATAATAATGCGTTACTTTCTTGGTTGTTACGTCATAAAATTGGGCCAAATGCAATCTTTCTGGTAAAAATTGTATCAGCTGTGTCTCTCTAAATGACCAATTTGCTCTATTAGGCTAACACTGAATGAGATCGGACAAACTTTAAAATTAGTACAATCTTGAAGTCCATGTATGAAAAAGTTGGAGAAAAGTAATTGTGAACATAAACTTGTAGTACAAAACTAAGGAAGTAACATACAAATGAATGTATCCAAAGGGCTGTTTCCCTCCTACATTGCGAACAGTGTGCATGAAAACAAAAAAAACTTGCAGATTAACCTTATTAATATAATGAATTCATGAAAAATTTAATTGCACCGCCTCAATATCTCATAAAAAATTGGGTTTCTAGAAAAGGTTATCTCGCAATTCTCTAGAATGTCTATAGATTGTTAAAGAAAAAGCGGAAATTTTTACTATAGTATTACGAAGAGTAAATCATCTAAATTTATCGTGTGAAATACAATCATATTGTATTCTAAATATTCTTCTTTTTGATCTCTTATTCATAATCATTATTATGATAAAGCTTAGTAAACATTGGCAAATAATTTATATTTACGTATATTGAATATTAGGACAAACATATACACAATTTCCAAGGCTTGGAGCTCTCTTGGGGAATCTTTACTAAGTAAATATTTTTCACAAACATTCTCAATGAACACCTAACACCTCCCTACCTACCGCATGAGCTGTACAGCCTAAAGTTGCGAGATACATAATGTCTCAACATGCTCTTTAGACAATCAGCTATACACAACAAATCCCTTTCCACAGTTAAGTTTGTATCTGTTTTTTTTTTCATATTACAAAATAAATTTACCTGTATTTTTACTACATTTTGGACTGTAAACCTTCACTTTGCAACCAACAAAAATAAAAATATACGTGTCATCCTCATACTGTTCTATCATTAATGCCTAATAATACTATTAAAAGTGTTCTTATATTTATATATTATATGTATAAGGGGCTGTACTTGTACAAGTTCCAACATGCGTTCTAACCTATCATTGTTATCTGGGCATTCCATTTTCATTTATAAAGGTGATGTTGAAAGAAGAAAAAAAAAATATTACAAAATCTGACGCCATCATTCCTAACCAATGCAATTTTTTAAGTATTTTATTTTGCTATTAAGTTCAGTAAGATATACAGGTCAATCACTAGAATTTCCGGTCCCCTATCACATCAAATTCTCCTATTTGTACTATTATAGTTTGCCATACATTATTGCATCATTTCTAGTATATATCTTGATCACAATTAGCCAAAGGTTTGGTTTAGACGGGTTGGGCCAAATATAATATGTTTAGAGTTAGACAAAAATAAAAATAAAGGTTTCGTAAGGTTAGGTTAGGTTAGAGTAAGTTGGGTTGGGTTAGGTTTAAACAAAATATAAGAGGTTAGGTTAGGTTATGTTAGGTTATGTAAGGTTAGGTTAGGTTAGAGTAAGTTGGGTTGGGTTAGGTTTAGGTTCAGCCAAAATGTCGTTTTTTCCCGCACATTACATTATTTTTTATGAATTTTGCGCAAAATGCATATAAAATGTAATGTGCGGGAAAAAACGACATTTTGGCTGAACCTAAACCTAACCCAACCCAACTTACTCTAACCTAACCTAACCTTACATAACCTAACATAACCTAACCTAACCTCTTATATTTTGTTTAAACCTAACCCCAACCCAACTTAAGCTAACCTAACCTAACTTACGAAACCTTTATTTTTATTTTTGTCTAACTCTAACCCTAATATATTTTGCCCAACCCATCTAAACCAAACCTTTGGCTAATTGTGATCAAGTTATATACTAGAGATGATGCAATAATGTATTGCAAAATATAATAGTACAAATAGGAGAAATTGGTGAGATAGGGGACCGGAAATTCGGAAATTCTAGTGATTGACCTGTATATCTTACTGAACTTAATAGCAAAATAAAATACTCAAAAAATTGCATTGTAGAATGGTAGTGCTTGGTTATTTTGTATTGTGTGTGTGTAAGTTTTGGTGTGTGTTGTTTGTGTTGGCAACATCACCTTTATAAATGAAAATGGAATGCCCAGATAACAATGATAGGTTAGAACGCATGTTGGAACTTGTACAAGTACAGCCCCTTATACATATAATATATAAATATAAGAACACTTTTAATAGTATTATTAGGCATTAATGATAGAACAGTATGGGGATGACACGTATATTTTTGTTTTTGATGGTTGCAAAGTGAAGGTTTACAGTCCAAAATGTAGTAAAAATACAGGTAAATTTATTTTGTAATATAAAAAAAAACAGATGCAAACTTAACTGTGGAAAGGGATTTGTTATGTATAGCTGATTGTCTAAAGTGCATGTTGAGACATTATGTATCTGGCAACTTTAGGCTGTACTGCTCATGCGGTAGGTAGCGAGGTGTTAGGTGTTCATTGGGAATGTTTGTGAAAAATATTTACTTAGTAAAGATTCCCCAAGAGAGCTCCAAGCCTTGGAAATTGTGTATATGTTTGTCCTAATATTCAATATACGTAAATATAAATTATTTGCCAATGTTTACTAAGCTTTATCATAATAATGATTATGAATAAGAGATCAAAAAGAAGAATATTTAGAATACAATATGATTGTATTTCACACGATAAATTTAGATGATTTACTCTTCGTAATACTATAGTAAAAAATTCCGCTTTTTCTTTAACAATCTATAGACATTCTAGAGAATTGCGAGATAACCTTTTCTAGAAACCCAATTTTTTATGAGATATTGAGGCGGTGCAATTAAATTTTTCATGAATTCATTATATTAATAAGGTTAATCTGCAAGTTTTTTTTGTTTTGTTTTCATGCACACTGTTCGCAATGTAGGAGGGAAACAGCCCTTTGGATACATTCATTTGTACGTTACTTCCTTAATTTTGTACTACAAATTTATGTTCACAATTACTTTTCTCCTACTTTTTCATACATGGACTTCAAGATTGTACTAATTTTAAAGTTTGTCCGATCTCATTCAATGTTAGCCTAATAGAGCAAATTGGTCATTTAGAGAGACACAGCTGATACAATTTTTACCAGAAAGAGTGCATTTGGCCCAATTTTATGACGTAACAACCAAGAAAGTAACGCATTATTATTATTATATTTAGATGGACTTGTTAGAAAGCATCATTTGTATTTTATTTAAATATTCCAATGGTTTTCTCACGTTTTAACAAGCTGACTAGACAGAGTACATTCAAAATTCGAATTTTACTTAAAAATATCTCTCCAATTATAAATAGGCTCGTTGAATCACCTGCTTGTTCTTGATTTTTCATGTCTGAATTTTTATAAAATTTCATTTGATGAACAGTAAACAATGAGCCACCTTATCATTTTAAGACTTACATAATGTAGTAAATGGGCACAATATATTGTATTCTGTAGGATTTACCAAGATTTTCGTATTCTTGTTCTGTCATTTTTGTGTAACAGTAATAATTTTGCTGAGAATTTTCGCATTTCTGCACTATTTTTTAAGAAAATGCATATGCTATTTCGAGTAAATTATATTTAGCGATGTTACCGCTCATGAATACTGAGAATGTTTTTAGTTTTATTGTGTTTATTCTTGATTTTACATCGAATTTTCACATCTCTTCATAAGTTTTCATGATATACGCATGCTAGAATCCATGTCGTTGTTGTTAGATATGATAATGTTTAGTGTTTTATTTAATGTGTTTGCATTCAATAGTGTATCCCAAATATTTAATCAACCTAATGTTTCAGATAAATTATGATTTGCTTCATTAAATATATTATGGAGGGTTCTTAGTGAAATTACATTTATAAGGGAAAAAAATGTTTGGTCATGGAAGTCTACTTGATATTTTTCAATATTAGTTTAATTATAAAAAGTAGCTTGCAGCCATCTTTTCTGACAGTGGATTTTCTAAGGACAACAAATTTTGGATCGAATATATAATAAAATAGACTGTTTTCTTTGAATTAATGATTAGAATTTAGAACCACCCATCAGATCCAGTTACGGAACAGACATCTTAAATTAAGCATATTTGACTGTAAAAATAATGTGACCAGCTACACAGATTGCCAGGCATGAATATTATACCATACATATTGGAACCTAAACAAGGATGAGATATAAGAAATATTTTTTAGTTAAGAAGACTAAGAAACTTATCCATGCGTTTCATTGTTTACAGTTCAGATTGTATGTTTATAAAGTCAAAATTT
>JAAEAF010005355.1:0-45053 GCA_011037195.1 Triatoma infestans | reverse complement strand
GACAACATTTACTGGGGCAGACCGGCAGAAAAATCAAGGAACGATTTAACGAACACATCAGATCATACAAATACAACAAAGTTGACTCAAATTACGCCAATCACCTAAAAACTAACAAACACAAACCCGATGACATAACGACCACGATGAAACTAATACACTCTGGCCACAAAGGACGACGACTTGACATAGTAGAACAACTCGAAATATATAAGCGAAAAACACAAAACTTAATAAATGAACAGACAAAATTTGCTAGTGACCCATTATTCAGAACACTCTTCCCACAATAGCAACAGAAACACAATTACACACGCAACAAATAGTTCTTAAATAGATTTTAAGGTTAGGTTTAGTTTTAAATCTACTATGTACATATAACTTTACTAGTTTAGATATATATATATTTAAAAAAAAAAAGAAAAAAAAAGTGCGTATTTGGATGATGTATGTGAGTGATGATGTGACATGGTTTGTGGGATGCATAATAAAAAACTTAATTATATAAGAAAACATAATTAGGTATACATGCGTGCGAGGATGTGAGGGTTGCGTGAAAAAGTGAAAGAATGACTGGAATTTCTTAATTCTTTGGAACTGGAAAAACTTAACTTAATTATATAAAAAAATCGTTCAGTTTTAAACGAATGAATGAATTTTAAAATGTTAGTTTAATCGTTGTTTAATTTTATTTAGATTTATTTTGTGTATCTTATTTTTTATTTTTTGTATATTCTTAATATTTTGGTTAGTTAATTGTGAAGTAAATCTCCCTCCAACAACAGAGTTTAAAGATTAGACCCCCGCGTCCACTGTAAGAAAAGAATTTGCCCTTTAACAACCCAAGCACGTGTTTTCCCACCCATCTGGCCACATCCCTTTACCTAGTTTAAGAGTTTAGTATTTAAAAATACACCTCAGTTAGTGTGAAAGTAAGTCTCTGTACGAGTCTGTGTTGGCACAGTGTCTGAAGAACGCGTCCTGAAGATGGGCGAACGCCCGAAACCGGGAAGCAGGCTACCACGGAAAATGTCTCTGAAACTGATTATATCTTCAAAAGGTTCCTTTTGAAGGAAGCTGAAGGACACAGTTCTCCAGAAACTTATAAAATGACTACTCTCGGTAAATTTAAACAAAACTATTTAAAATTGTTGATAGAAACATTCCCTGACACTGATCAAAGCCATTATTATAGTGATCAAACTATGGTAGTTTATTTGGCTACACAGGCCGAATTGTCTTTAAATTAAATTTGTATCAATAAAGCATTATTCTAACTTTCCATAAAAATATCCTTTAGTAGAAGTTTTCATCTGGAATTTTCATAAAAAGTTCAAAATATATTTTTAAACATACTACTACTAATTAGATAACAATTACAGTTTAAATCGCAAATTATCACCGCCATTATTATTAAAACATTTTATATCGTCTTCTAATGTGTCATAAAACTTAAATGAATAATTTAAACTAAACACTAAATATTACTATGTAAAATATGAAGCGTTCAATTGACTTCTGGTGCAACTATCAACTGAATATACAAGGTAATAGCACCACAGATTTTTATAAGATTTCTTTCGTCGGTAGATTTTTAAGACATTATAACAGACAAAACTTTTATGACATCGTAAGACACTATGCGCCTTATATACGCTGTCTACAGAACTGTAACTGTACGGACAGACTATATAAGGAAGTAGTATCAGATCCTTCCTCGTTGAAAGCATTTCCTTAATCTTCCTTTTCTAGCATTTGGATTAAATTACAAGCCCCCTTTCATTTGATCATGAAATGAATTATGACTACAAAACATTAAAATGTACTGATTGTCTTGAACTTGAGAGAAACTTCTGAAGTTTTCCTCTATCTATTCTCTTCTTAGATCGATGAATTTGAGAAGATGCTGTTGCCCCATTCGTCCTGTACTGCTTCATTCAAATAAATAGTAACAGAATGAATGAGGTAGGGCATCACTCTTCGATGTTCTACGACTATCCCAGCAGGACGTATTTGTTACGATGTCATTTTTCTGCCAACAGATGTCCTACACTACTTTGCTGCAAGCTCCATGCAGTAGCACCAAACCTGGAACACATATGAATGGATAACATGAAGCCTCGTTAACTTGTAAATATATATCTTGGTTTCGTTTAGTGAGAGGTTATTCCTATATATTGTTTAGATAGTATAATCATAAAGTTACCTTTCTGTAATTGGAAGAAAGCTACCTCAAACCATAATTTTCCCCACAATTTTGAGATTTTTCCTTTATGTATGATCTTCGACTGTCCTTGTTAACATTTGGTTGATTTGGCAAGGATCTTCGACTATCCTGATGCAACAAACTCACTATATCTTTTATAAAATGAGTATTCTAAGACGGATTTCATCTTTTACTTTAGACTAATCTAATCAAAATATAGTAATGTGAAGCACTCTTGTTTTTGTCGTAGTATCCAATATGATACTATTCGCCTCATATACGCTGTCTACAGAACTATAACTGTACGGACAGGCTACATAAGGCAGCAGTATCAGATCCTTTCTAGTTGATAGGTTTTCATAAATTTTTTTTCTAGTATTTTCATTAAATTGCACTGATTTCTTACAAAATTGATCACAGAGCATAATACAGAACCTAATGAAATAAGTTTTTTTTTGTATTTCCACCAGGAAATATTTTCAGTTAGTATTTATTAGAATATTTGATTTATATTACATAAGAAATCTGAAAAGAAAAGTTGAATTGCTACTAGAGCGTTCTCGCTAACAACAAAAAAATTCTAGTTAGTCCTGAGTCAGTTAGAGCACAGTTTAGTTAGGTTCTGACCGAAAGTTTTTTGTCTCGGTTACTTTTTAAAAAAAAATTGAATCTTAATTTATTTCAACAGTTTCGTATTTAGAAATTCCAGTAAGAGAAGTACCTTTGAGATCATATATTTAGTTCAAGCAATACGTAAGAAAAGCTAACCTATTACATCTCTTATGGCAACATTGCAATTAAGACATCTATATGTAATCCAACAGGCTTTTTCATTCTTTCCTTCGAATTTCAGCAAATTTACCTGTAAATACAACGAACTGGTTAGTTAATATATTGTTAAGTTATTTTGTGAACAAGACAGTTTATAAAGAAAAACTGTTCTTACCTCTTTGTGCTCAGAACCCTTTTCAAGAATTATTTATCTGAACGAATCTATTGCCCCATTCATCCTGCACTGCTTCACGTGAGGTAAAAGCATCTCTCTCCCTGTTCCGGATTCATCCCAGCGAGACATATTACTGTATCTGTATGTTCTATCAAGATAGCCACCTGCATTCTGCTTCTAGGTTCCTTGTAGTACATCGAAATTTAAGAGGCAAACAGTAACTATAGCAATTTTTATCTTATTTGTTATACGGATCATCACAGAAGATCTAACGAGCGCGAAATTAGTAAAATACAATAAATAGTAATATATTAGTAATAAAATTAGTAAAATAAATAAAATACAATATATAGAAAGAACAGATGTCAAATACGATGACACTAAAACCAAATACATTCTGTACGTACTATAAAAATTAACAGTAAATAACAGAATGTATGAGGAAGTTGATGTAATAAACATTGGAATAAGCTAGAAAAATAGTAGCTCTGTACTATATGATTATAAATCAGCAGCAAATAAACGAAATAAACATATATACTACTTAAGCATGTATAACATAAAAGTTATACGAAATTTTATTTTTTTAAATCTTGTAACCAACATGTTACAAATATTACACAAGAAAACAGAAACTCAAAATTTCTACTCACCACTTACTAGTTCCAGTGATGTCATCTGCTCCACAGTGACTGTATAACTGACTTCTTAGCGTCGCGAGCATCCCTTTTATATCCGCTGAGGAAGGTAACGCTATGGTTTTTGGGTTCTATGATGGGGTGGAGTAACATATAAAACTGAATTTTTGTCGATATTATCTGATTAAAAAATGAAAATGATTATTAAACTAAATTAATAAAATGACTAAAAAGCTTTTTTCCCCCCACTGATTTATAGAAATTAAGCGAGAGCTTCAGATGTCGAATTAGATAGTTTTTGTCCAAGCAAACATTGCATTTGTCACCTACTTTTGAAGTAGTTTTTCTAATATAATTTGTGTACATGAATAGGATGACAATAATTTGTATTGTAATATAAATTTATTAATATATAATTTAGTAAATTGAATACTAAATTAGTTGAATGGAACTTATAAAACAACTGAAAAACAATCTACACTAAAAGAAATGAAATATAACAACCAAGGAAGATGATATGATTTAGGTAAAAGATTTCGTTTGAACAAAAGAAATTTATTATAAACAAAAAGTGTTTCAAATTGAAATATAAAATCTGCCATCACTATTTTAATGTTTATCTTATTGTTTACGTCATTACATAAAAAAAATGATCTGAAGTATTGCTATTTAAAAAAAATGATGTTTGTTATATTCCAGAAATTTTGTTTAACAATAATTAGACACTGAAGAGAGGGGATTAGTTTATGGTATCGCTGGACTACCACGTGATAACCCAGGTTTGAATCCCAGCAGTGTTGCCCTTAGATTTTCTCTTCCCAGAAGCCTCTAAATCTTGCTGCCTGGTGATGGAAGTGTTCTCTCAGGCCGGTCGTGCACTGAGAAGGCTTCACCGAGGCAAATAGATCTTCCAGGTTCCAGTCCTCCTGTCCTCCAAAAGAATCTTACTAATACATAGTTTGATATTTTCTTTATGTACGGCCCTTATTTCAGTAAAAACCTGGACATATATAAAAAAGTTTTTAATCAAGTTTCTATCATTTCTCCTTTATCTCTTCCATACAGTTTTCTCTTATATTCCAATCAAATAAATCTTTTACTAACAAACTTCTTATCGCATTTTAAACAATGTAGATCGTCACTAGAATTAATTAATAAACATTTTGCCTTACAACAGTTTGAGCCTCTTTTCGTTAAATTTAATCTTTTTTTTCTGGATAAAATTTCTTACATTTTGATATCAAATTTTGTACTATTGAACATTTTTTCGTAGGTTATTAGACGTCTGTGATTCTCAGGTATGTTCTCAGATAGACGTAGGTTATCAGAAGTCTGAAGTTCTGGCAGCCGCTTTTAATATAATTAGTTAAATACCAAGGAACATCGCAAAATCAATTTGTTTCTTTTTTAATAATACTGAAAGATCCTCTGATTGAAACAATTTGAAAAATTGAATAAAATAAAAAGTCTAGATAACGTAATCTTCCGTTAAACTGGTTTACATTGAAAAAGTGATGTTGGATTCTATTGGAAACCGGTCAGTTTGAAATTTCTTTAAATTTTTTGTTTGTGAATTAGACTAGAGCTTAGAGAAAACTCGCTCAACAATTCAAATACACAAGAAAACATTTGGATTCAGAAGTATAACAAACACTGAAGATTTCAAACAAAAAAAGAAAATTCAGAGAGACTAAATATTAACCTTTTAATAAACAAAATAGCATTTGAGAGTATTAAATTATAATAATATGTCATACAACATTAATTTTATTTAAAATATAAAAATAAAATGGTAACACTAAGTAATAATATCCTCATAGCAATAAGCTGATGTAGTATTAATTCTTTGATCCAAAATTAAAAAAAAAAAATAATGTTAACAAAATACAAAATTATTTGTGTATATATCCAAAATATCTAGTATTTATGTAAATGAAAACTTAAAAAAAAACAAAAAAAAAAACAAGAATATTTGGTAAATACTTTTATTAAAATGATTTCATTACTGAACATTCATAAAAAGATAAAAACTGACATTTTTAAATCACTACATCGAAAATGAAGTGTAACATTTATGTCAAGATTATCGAAAATGAATTTTGAATGTAATTACATTTTGAAGTTACCGCAAATGAGTTTTTCTTTTTCTTTCTCCTTTGCTGATTGATATTCACAAAAATACATCGTATCACATGCAAATCTATTGGATATAGGATAGACAGATTGACATGGTCATGGCAAAAAAAAGATAGGATATAATGGAGGTACTCCTTAGTAATTTTAATTCATTTCCAGTAAGTGGAGGCTTAATTGTTGAAGAAGTTCCAAGGCCAAGCGGCGTTTTAATCTTCTGGAAGGATTATCATGGACGATGTTAACAATATAGACACACCAGAAGTTTATGCATCCGAAAACAAAAAGTTATTTTAGTTTTTGTTAACTTTAACTAGAAAAAAAGACTTTTCTTTGAATAAGTAGACATGCAAATATAGACATATAATAATTACTTTTCATATGAAGCTACAATATTAGAAATGTGATTATTCTTCATTAACTAAAATAAAAAAAATCTGGTGTAAAACACTCACACAACTTTCTCTTACTCCAGTTCCCAAAATTATAATTGAATAATTTTATAGTGTGTAACAAGTTTAATTGAAATTCATCGAAAACTGTCCAGTAAAAGCGCACTTCCGCTTTATTAATTTCCTTGAAACTCGGAATTCTCCATATATTTATTTCTAAATAATTTTATTTGGATGATAGAATTGTATAATCAAGTATGATAGCACTTTAGAGAAAAATGAAAACCACCTACCCTCAAAAGCCCCCCTTAAATAAATTTTCCCAGAGAAATGTTTTGAATAAAAGTTGTAAATCTTCGTATATTTAGTTTATATAGGAAATTTCAAGGAAATCGTCGGAGTCATTTTTAAGAAAATCGCGAAAACGTGAAAAAATCATGTACTAAATTGGAAATGTAGAAGCACTTCCGGTTATCCGATTTTTTTGAAACTCGGAATTCCAACAACATATTTAATTCTAATTAACATTATTTAGATGATAGAATTGTTTGATAAACTGAAATAGCACTTTAGATGAAAACCTAACCTCACCTCTCCCCCATTTCTGCCCTTAAATGAATTTTCCCAGAGAAACATTCCAAGTAAAAGTTATAGCTCCTTGCATGTCTAGTTCATATAAGAAGTTTAAAGAAAATCATCGCAGCCATTTTCGAGAAAAACGCAAAAAGTAAAAAATACATCAAGTAAAGTGGTACTTCCGGTCGAGGAATTTTGACAGATGATCCACTGTCACATGCCATGGTGATACCTAAACAGAATATGAAGTTTCAACATTCTACGATTTTGGTTTTTGAGCTATGCTCACACAAAGTCCGTTTGCTGAAAATCCATTTTTTTGACTCAGGGACGTCAAAATGGATATTTCCGGTGAAAACTCGATATCGAAAATTTGACACGATTACAATACTTCCTCTTAGTAGGCGTAAGAGAAAGTAAAAATAAGTTGATGATGATATGTAATAATATCGCAACGTTCCTAAGAAGACAATCAATAATTGGCAAACAAGAGGAATTATGTTCACCCATCCTACTTGTAAATTTCAAAAATTCCATCTTTCTAATCCTATATCTAAATCTACAATTTCTTTTATCTATATTTTCGGTAATTAATTAAGTTACAGGACGTTCCTAAAAATAACCAGAAATGATTTTAGTATCCCAGCAAACTGTCTGATTATTTTCAAATGCAAGGAAAGAACGCATAAAAAATAAGGTAATATCTTACACTAAAATGCAAATCATAAATAACATAAGCAAATCATTTATTGAGCATTATATTTATTAATGTAATAAAGATGTACGTATAAGGTAGTTTGCATCATTTTGTAGTTAATAAACAATTTTCGAGCATTTGCCAGTCTTTAGTAAGTTTTGATAAACAGTGTGACTTGTTAGACTAAGCAAAATGCCAAGTCAGGACACAAATGTGCAAGGTATCCATATATTCAAATATATATCTATAAACAGAATGTATATTGTACACTGGAGAAAAGACCAACTTTATTTTTATTTTGGTGTATAAAAATATTTATATTCAAACTAAGTAAAGCCTTATTTGAATTGAAAAATGACCATATGCAAGTATTTAGTTCAACACAGTCCGAAGGATTAATTCGATAAGTTAAAGGTATAAATTTAAAACGCACAAAGAGAACTTGTCCAATGGTGCCAATGAAAAACAAATAATTCTTGGTACATCATGCTACTGAAGTTGTAAAATAAAAATATAAAGATATTAAACTTAATTAAAAAGTTATAATATGGAAAAAAAAATTTAAATAAATGCTTTCAAATTGATTAATGATAATCTCATTTTTAATAAATTATATTGTAGATATTATATAGAAATGAAAAACCGGATAAATTAATAAGAAATAATTGAATAAATTTATCTAAAATTGTAAAGTTAGGAAAAAAATATTCATGACAATAATTAACCAAAAAAATATTATTTTAAAATATGTTTAAATTCTATTAGAGAAAGAATTTCCAGGAGACAAAGAAAATAACGGTAACATGTTTTGCTCGTAGTTATTGCTTTCTCCTATTTCATTTAGGATTGTTATTTAGAAAACAATAAGTAACTAACAAAAAGGTAAACCAGTTAGTATGTACGGTAATCAGGTCATTTCTTTGTGATTTCTCACAATTAACTTCATGGGAATTGTAATATTACCTAAATTTAGGACAAATAGTCTCCTAAAAGTGAATGTATTAAGAAAAATGTTTGTAAATTAAATATAAAAATATTAAAGCAAAATTAAAAATAATTAAAAAAAGAATCTTTGTTGAAACCTATAATTTTTACTAAAGTAAAGTAAAAAGATTTTTTTGAAACATATGAGTTTGGAGTATAATTTTTACTTTCTCTTACTCCCAAGTAAGAGGAGTATATGTACACCACAGATATTCAGTACGTTATCTGTCAAAATTCAACAACCGGAAGTACCACTTTACTAGTTGTTTTTTTTTCGTTTTTGCTATTTTCTCAAAAATGCCTCCGATGATTTTCTTTAAACTTAGTATATCAAGTACACATATAAAGAGCTACAACTTTTAATTGCTACATTTTTCCGGGAAAATTCATTTAAGGGCACCTCTGAGGATGGGGTGGGGTTGGGTTATCATCTTAGCTGCTATTTCAGTTTATCAAACAATTCTATCATCTAAATAAGGTTAATTAGAATTATATATGTTGTTGAATTTGGGAGTTTGAAAACACCGGAGAACCGGAAGTGCGTTTGTTTTAACACTTTACGAAATGATTTTTTCAATTTTTTGCGACTTTCTCAAAAGTGGCTACGCCGATTTTCTTGAAACTTCGTATATAGACTAAACATGCAATGATCTACATCTTTTTTATATAACATTTCTCTGGGAAAATTCATTTAAGAGCACTTTTAAAGGAATGGTGGGGTTACAACTTCCCCTAAAGTGGTATCATAGTTGATTATAAATTCTACCATCCAAACAAAATTAATTAGAAATAAATAGATGGCAAAAATTCCAAGTTTCAAGAAAATAAGTAAACCGGAAATGCGCTTTTACTGAAGAGAAATTTTTCAGTTTTCGTCGAATTTCGTTAAATTTGGTACACAAACTATAACATTTGTCAATTATAATTTTGAGAACATGAGTATGAGTAAGTTGTGTGAGTGTTTCACACCAGATTTTTTACTAAAGTAAATTCATTTCGAAAAATTTTGATTTATTTTATTCTCGTATATCGGAAGTAAAGGAAATTTATTTCTGATTGTTTATTATATATTTATTGTAATTATATTAGTCATTGATAATTTTCAATTTGAATTATTCGGATTATCAACATTCCATGATTGATAGCAACTATTTTTTTGTTACTTTCTTTTACGATTTACATTTTCTTTTATCTTGGACGTTTAACAATGCTTTTAGTGTACATATATGTTCTGAAGTGGCAATGTAGAGGAAGGCTTAACGTTGCTACTCTCCCAGGCCACTTAAATAAACGTTTTCAGGGAAACATGTTTCCAATAAAAGATAAATTTACATGTGTGCGTAGTTTTCTAAGTTTAAACAAACTCTTTGGAGCCATTTTCGAGAAACTTGTAGAAAACGGAAAAAATTTAATAATCACAGTTTTGATTGATTAGAGGACAGGAGTAAGAGAATGTTGTCTGAGTGTTTTAAACTAGATTTTTACTAAAGAATCTGGGTTAGTGTCGGGTGTGAGGTAGAACAAATGTTTTGTCAATATTTAAGATACATAAGATGATGGCAAAAATCTGGAAAGGTACTTCATTCTTACATCGCTAAATTTTATACAATGAAACAACAAGTGATAAATGTTATCAGATTCCTTGGGCCAAAAATAATAACGTTTACGGTTCAAATAAATTGATGGAAATTTTTTATTAAATAGCCTTAGCTGGTACGCAGCTCTGGGTTTATTGGCATGGCATGAATAATGAAGATATTCCTCACCAAACTTCAGACTGCTACACAAACGATAGTGTCTATTGAAGCAATAATTCAATACTGACTCAATGTCTCTACTAATCAATCATTTTTTTTTTTTTTTTTTTTTAAATATTTACAACCTGACCAGCATACAAATTGCTCTACAAGGCTGAGCTGAACAGAGAGAATACAATTATCTTAACATAATATTTTAATTATATCACCAGCACATCACACACTAATGTCCAAAACGTCCTGCACTAGTCTAGGTTTTAATCTTCTGCGTGGGATTTTTAAACCAAGAGATGAGACCATAGGGTTATCCGAGTTTTTGAATTTTTTCAGTGCTATTGTTGAGATAATTTTGATATGATCTTGGATCACTAGAATATTTAACTCCCTATGCAGCTGCATATTTCTAACGAACCAGGGTGCGTTGGTTATAGTCCTTATAACTTTATTCTGGAAAACCTGCAATCGACTTATTTTGGTTTTAGAAGCTCCTCCCCACACAGGGCAGGCGTAAGAAAGTATTGGCCGGATGAGGGATGTGTATAATAATTTCCCGCATTCAATTTTTAATTTGGATTTCCGGTTTAGTATAGGGTACAGTTGCGATAGGCGAGTATAGGCTAGGTTTAATTTAGTGTTGATGTGATGGTGCCAGGATAATCGTCTATCTAAGTGCAACCCGAGGTATTTAACTGTCTCATCTCCAGCTTTCCAGCGCACATATTCCGAGCCTATTTTTATTTTTATTGGCGTATGGGGCCTTCTTAGAGTGAAAATCATAGCCTCACATTTATTCGAGTTTAACTGGAGTTTCCATTTAGTCATCCAGGGGATTATTTTATCTACTGCTTCTTGTATTTTTCTTACGCAGCTGTTAATGTTTTCATGGCTGGCAAATAATGCTGTATCATCTGCGTACATGGCTGTTACTGGACCGGATATTTGAGGGATATCATACATGTAGATATTGAAGAGAGTCGGCCCAAGTACTGACCCCTGTGGAACTCCAGCTCTTATCGGTGTGCTACAAGAGAGTGCGCCATTAATTCTAACTCTAAAGAATCTATTTTTGGTAAATGACTCGACAATATTGATTATATATAGAGGAAATTCTATCATATGCATTTTATATAGTAGCCCTTTGTGCCAGACCTTATCAAAGGCCTGTTGCAGATCCAAGAATAAGGCCGCCGTGTGTTGCTTAGCTTCAAAACTTTTAATTATGAGTTCATGCATGCCTATTAGCCAGTGTACAGTAGACATCCCAGATCTGAATCCAAATTGAAAGTTTGGTAAAACATTGTTGTTTTGAAGATGTCTCTATTCTTCTCTTTATTACTTTTTCTAATATTTTGGACAGACTGGACAAGAGACTGATCGGCCGATAGCTTTTTAGATCGTTTCTTGGCTTATTTGGTTTGTGAAACACAATAATTTCGGCCTGTTTCCAAGAATCAGGGAAATAACCTATTGATAGGCATGCATTGTATATTGAAGCTAAGAATGCTAGGCTCTTTCGTGTTAGATTCTTTATTACGATGTTTGGTATTCGATCATCGCCAGGGGACTTTTTATTTTTCAGTCTGGATATGATGGTTGATATTTCAGCAGGTGAGGTCCATTCTGGGTTAGCATCTATAGAGGTTGAGGCTGATCGGTTGTTTGGTTATTGTGTTGCAATTGGTCCTGTCCTTCAGAAGATATCAAAGAGAAGACATTCTCGAAATATAGAGCAAAGGCATCTACTTTCTCTTTATCAGTCGAGAATACAAGATTATTATCTTTCAGAGGAGAAATATTATAAGGTGTTTTTAATATATTTCTTGTAGCTTTCCAAACATTAGAATCGTTAGGATGAATATTTTCTATATAGGTTTGATATTTTTTAATGCGGTGTTTATCCAATTCTAATTTGACTTTCCTAGTGAGGTTATTTAATTGAAATTTTAAATGAGGATATCTAAAAGTTTGCCAGGCTCTCCGGATTTTATGCTTTTCATGAATTAAATCCGATATATATTTAGGTAACGAGTGTTTGAATGAATTTTTTCTGTGGTAGTGTGAGTAAGTGGCTCTATGTATAGCACGGTATATGCAGTTGGTATAGTTAACTACAGCGTCATCTATAGATTCTTTGCTATATAAATGTCGATTTGGGATTAGTAGCTGGTCGATCTCTTCCTGAAAACATTTCCAATCGACTCTCTCTTTTATGAGTGGTTGAATAGTTGGACTTGTAGTAGGTGTTTCTTGAAATGTAGCAATTACAGGCAGATGATCCGAGTCCATTTCCGTAATTACTCTCATATTGATAGGCCTAGTAAAATTTTTGACTAACTATATCAAGAATGTCAGGTTGCCGGTTGTATTGGTACGGGAAATATGTCGGTTGTGATGGTGAAACAATGTGTAAGTTGTAGTTGCTAGCGTAGTTATTTAGTCGCACTCCATTAGAGTTGTTAACTCTACAGTTCCAAACTATATTTTTTGAGTTTAGGTCACAAAATATCAACATTGAGTTGCTAGTTTCAGAGATTGTTTTTAAATCTTCCTCTAATAAGCGACAGTTCGGTGGTAAATACGCCGACATAATAGTGGTTTGGCTATTTGGAAATAGATTTACATTGATAGCCACTGCTTCTATTTTTTGCATGCTAGGTAATAAGAGTTCATTATGAGAAATATTTCTTTTAATTATGATTGCCGCCACACCGCCAGATGCTATTCGTGCAATTCTATCATTCCTATAAACAGTGTAATTTGGAATCTTAAATTTATCATTTTTATTAAAATGTGTCTCAGAAATACAGGCAATGTCTATGTCATATCTATTTAAAAAGTCTATTAGTGTATTACGTTTAATTTGTAAACCGTTTGCATTCCAGTTTACAATTTTTAGCATTGAAAAATTCGGTAAAATATTCATATTTTATTATCATGTGTGAATGCCTGGCTAAAACATTCAATTATAAATGAGCTGATGCGCGGAATAATCGGTTTAATAGCTGCAATAATAGCTTTAGTAAACGATGCAATAATATCATTAAAATTAAAGTTATCATATTGAGTGTTTTTATGTATGTTGGTAGAAAATTCTTTTGTAACTGATAACTTCTTTGTTGTGATGACCTTTGTAGTAATGGATCTCTTACTGCAGTATTTGACTTATTTGTATTTATATCAGTTCGTCTAGTGTTGTCAGTAAAACTCGGTATTTCTTTATTAGCTGTTCGTTGTATTTTCACCATTTGATAATACGCGCAACCTTTATAATTTGCCGGGTGGGCTTCACCGCAGTTAATACATTTCGGAGATGGCAATCTTTTATGAGTGCACTCAGAATATAGGTGTTCACCAGAACATTTAACACAACGTGGTTCAAGTTTGTAGTAATTTTTTGTGTGGCCATAACTTTGGCATCGTACACATTGAGGGATTTCATTTGTTTTAATTTTTGGTTCTACTGTTACTTTCAGGTTTAATAAATGATTTAATTGTAACGCCTTTTTTCCTTGTTCAGATTTATCAGTTGTTAAACAATAAAGAGTTGTTGGTTGTTTATTTCTGTTTTTTAACCTCATTAAATGTTTAACTGGTATATTATGTTCTTTTAAAGATTCTGATAGCTCTTCATCAGTTATTGAGTATGGAATACCTCTAATAATTAGAAGTAAGTTATCATTTTTGTCCGGAGATTTGTACGTATAATAATTAACTTTATTATTATCATAGTATTTAGTTAAATTACGGAAATCAGTTATATCTGTTGTAGAAATTTTTAACGAATTTCGATTTTGTTTAACTTCAAACTCATTTTTGACAATTTTTTTAATATCATGTAGAATTTCTTGGTAACTAAGTAGATGTTCAGCTGAACTTTGTATGAATATTGGGGGTATTTTTACTTTTTGGGCCAGAGCTTGGATTTCTGAGTTCGAATTTGTATTATCTTCATCTTGAGGAAGAGGTGAGAATCTATTACTTAATGGTATAATAGAGTAATTTAAGCAATATTTTTTACCTTTAGGAGGACTGTTTCCAGGTGAAACATATTTTCTCTTAGGTTTTTCAGTGAAACCACCGTCGATTTCGGCTGATGAGCTCTGGAGATCAGCTGCTTGTTTTAACCGGTTTGAATTTGAAGTGTTTCCATTCATAGTTTATTCAATTATTCGCACAGCCCTAAGGCTAGCTCAATAAAAAAACCTCACTGTTCACATAAGCACTTCTTATCTTCAAAATTGTGAATTAAATATTTAAAAAAAAAAAAGTTGAATTTAATAAAGATACCAGAACACAATGCACTTCACAGTTCAAAGGTTCGAGCAGCACTCTAATCAATCTCATTTCGAATGTTTCTATGAGCTCATTTCTATGATATAATGATTGAGAGACATCATGGTTACGCAGCAAATAATCTCCACCAACACATTGGAAATAAGATTTCAACTGACAAAACCAGTTAGAAGATAAATTAAGATTAGCAAGCTCAACCAGTCTGAATTATACCACCTTGCGTAAACAATCATTATCCATATGGTAATTAGCCAATCCATCATTCTGGTAAAAATTTTCAGTTGGCAGTGAACCAACCCAGTCTACACAATCTGGTGTAACTCGAGAAAAACAAAGGACAGACTTCAGAAACTTTAACTGGCATTTTTCTAAAATACTATATTACTCAGCAGCCCACACTTCCCCTAAATAAAGAAGTACACTCACTGCTAAAGCATTGAATAATTGAACTTTTGTTGACCATGAATCTGATTTGCTTCTCCTAAGAATATTCAAAACCGCAGTATTGGCAATATTGAATTTAGTTACTGAAGTGTCACAAGCTTTACGAAATTTACCGGTATGCGAAAGAGTTACTCCCAAGTAAACAATCGAGTTTGTATACTCTATTTTCTGATTATTGTAGTATAGATTTTTTTAATTTACCCACTCTGGAGCCTCATTGCAAAGGTGCAACAAATGTTCTGTCAATATTGACCGATAGGCCATTCACGTCACAGTATTCTCTGAGGGTCTTCAACTGTAATTGGGCATCAGTACGGGTGGACGATAACAAAACAATGTCGTCAGCATATAAAATCATTGGCAAATCCCTTGAAGAAGTAATACTAATGCCTAGGCAAGCCCTCTATTTAAAAAAACTTTATAATATTAGAAATATCTAAAGAGAAGAAAATCGGGCTGAAAACCTCCACCTGCAGCACACCTTCAGTTACCGGGATTTCAGCAGAAAGACAGTTGTTATGAGATGATGAAATTAGATCCGCTATACATCGCAATTTACCTATACTATACAGTTTATGCCATATGAGACATGCGGTACCGAATCAAATGTTCGCTTCAGGTCTACAAAAGTGCCAAAAACCCTTCTTTTAAGTCTCAAATTACTATTAACAGCACCGATCAGCGATAAGCCCCGATCAGCAGCCTTTACCCCTGCGGAACCCCATCTGTTCATCAGACAGCAGTTTATTTTCCTCAACCCATGGAACTACTCTTCTATATAATATTAAAGTAAATAGTTTTAAAATCGAATTTAAGAGAGAAATTCCATTATTTAATAGTAATTTCAATTAATAATCACAGTTTTGATTGATTAGAGATCAGGAGTAAGAGAAAGTTGTGTGAGTGTTTTACCCAAGATTTTTACTGAAGAATCTGGGTTACTCTCGGATGTTATCCGAAATGGACAGTGACTACTTAAACAGAATATTAAGTTAAAGAATAAAAGATCTACACCCATTAAATTAAAACCAAAACGAAAAATTGTATTTATTAAACCTAAGGAATTAATACTATACAGCGATCCTGAATATTCTCCAATTATTTTAATATACATATCTAGGTTAGACATGTCTATTTATAGATTGCCATCATACTAAAAGTCATTTAGACAAATTTTACACCATTATTTTATTTCCTCGTATAGCGGCACTTAGGGAAATTAATTTTTTATTATTTATTTCAATTATAATATTAGTCTTTGATAGTTTTCAATTTGAATGTACAGATTATCAGCATTCCATGATTGATAGCTGCTATTCTTTGTTACTTTCCCTGACGATTCATATTTTTTTCGAGCCTGAATGTTTAGCAATGCTTTTAATGTACACCCATTAAATTAAGGATTGGATTTATTAAACCTAAAGAATTAATACTATTCAACGATCATGAATAATCCCCAATTATTTTCATATACATCTAGTCCCACAAGGTTACAAATGTATGATTATAGATTACCATGAAGACTACCGCCCTAAAAGGAAGAAAGTGTTCTTAAATAGAATCTCCAGAAGACTAGTATTGTATAGAGGGTGTTCCTTGCCGTACGTAATATGATCAAAATATATAAGCTTTGTTAAGTATTTCCACCGCGGAAAATGCAAATCTATGAAAAATTCTTCAAATAAAACCAACAATTTCTGATTGTAAAATGAGCTTGACTTAAATTTCAATTTAAAATCCTCAGGGGTTATTAAAAACAACTTTTATTTGTAATAAGATTGTAATACTTTATTTACATATAATAAATAAATAATCATTAATAATTGTGATAAATAACACATTACATTCTTGTCGATTACCTCACCCTTTTGGTAACCTAAAATCATCAGGTTATGCTGGCAAGTTGTGTATAAAAGGAAGAATGGGAAGGTCTTGTATTCAGTCTTCTAGCAACTACAGAAGCAGACAGTTACATCGAAGGAACGATTACATAGGGGTATAACCTCAGAGTTGAGTACATCTTTTATTTTGCGTCCAATTAGATTTAAATGTTATTTTATTAATTATACTAATAGCTTTTAGTTTTCTTTATCTGTTATATTATTCTACACTTATTTTAGTTTCTCTTATTCATAGTAAGAGGAAGTATTCTAATGGTTAAAATATTCAAAATTGAGTTTCGTCAGAAATAAATTATTTGAGGCAAAATGGTATTAATGAACATTTATTTCTCAATTTCTTTTATTTTCCTTATAAAGTCTCATAAGAGTTCCTTTAAACTTTGTGTACTTAATTACACGTATTTAACAGATATCAATTATTATAGATAATTTGTTTCAGTAGTTCTGGGGTGAGCTTGAAGATCAAAATTCATTGAAGAGTCTTGATTTTATTATATCTCAGGATCCATCTCTCTATATAATATATTGAAATGAGTTTCAAGAAAATGTATGAATCATAATTATGAAAATAGCAGTAACAGAAAGTAGGTGTGACTAATTTCAGAAAAAACAATTATTTATGTCATTTTTATTTCTTTCCATATTTTAGAAGAAAAAACAGCTGATCACAGAAATATGGCGATAAGATTCTCCCAGTACACACGCATCTAATTGTGTATTGAATTCAATTGATGCGTATGTCTGGGGGATTGTATTGTCTAATGCTCATCTAGATCTCTAGAATCTTGCTTTCTCTTTTCCGCACAGCATGTGAGTATCTATTTTCTCTTATATTCGGCGTTTATTATATTTTTTCAATGTCAACTATGACTTGAGAACAAAAGGAAGTTAACTAGTCTGTAGTTCCAAGTTTTAGCTGTTTTCGGATTTGAGTCGCTGCTTGCTTTACATCACTTATTCCAAAAGAAAATATTACATTTATATAATATTCTTAATGCTATCGGCCATTTGTATTTTGTTCTACTGTGTGAGATCTAGTAGCAAAATACTAATGACAGAAAGTATAAGAATAAGACATTCACAAAATGCATGTTGGACTAACGCTGGAATAATTGGAGAATAAGTGAGAGATATCCTTATCTCATTCATTCTGCTGCCGCTACTCCTTTTATTAGCCAAGCAGTATGAATGGGATAGCGGTGTCTTGCCAGTTTCATCGATCTAAGAAGAGGATAACCAGTAGAAGAACGTACCCCTTAAGGTTTCATTTGTGTTTTTTACCTTCTAGCGGTATTTCCATTCTAAAATAATTGTAAATTAATTCATCCCCACCACTTTAGTTATGCACTGAGTAAAAATTAGAAAATAAAAAAAACTTTTCAAATTTATAATTGTATAAATTGCAGAAGAAGAAAGTGACGTGAGTTTTTTCACATCAAATTTGATTGTATTTCCGAACTAACTAAATAGTATCTGCGGGTGCAACCGCCATCATATTTCTTTGTTCGCAAGGGATATTATCCAAAAGCATTATATTCAAAGCGCAAATCCATATTTTATTGAAGAAATTTCCCTCTAAAAGAGCTCCATCAATTTTCTTTAAACTAAGGTCCATTACTTTAATTTGATACATTTTTGGGGGGAAAATTCATTTTGTGAGGTTTAGGATGATTAATGACGTAACAATTTGAAAAGTGCATATTTCAATTAGTGGTATATTATACCACTTATATAACAATAATAAGAGTTATTATGTATTTAATAAGTTCAAGTTGAGTTCGATATAACGACTCTTACCCTTATTTTTGAATTTATTATTATACTAACTGCACCTATGTAAAGACCTAACGCTTTTATTTATTTGAAGACATTTTTTAAAGAAAAAATGATTTTCAAAAGGTTCTGTGGAAGCTGGAAGATCTCAGCTTCATTCAAATGTTTTGTTTTATTATTATTTATATCTTCCTTGTTTAAATATGTATTACTAATGTGTAAACAGGGGCGGGTGTTGGTGTAGTGGTTATGAGCGTGGATTTGTAAGTGGAAGGACCCCAGTTCCAGTCCAGCGGGTAACTGCTAAATTTTATTTTTGTTTAAAAATATGTTAATAGTAAACATATTTTTATATATATTGATAGTAAACACATGCTTCCGCCCCGGTCCACGACCAACATTACAACTAACGGCCAACAAAGAAAATCTTCTGAGTACATAAATAGCAGTAAGAGCATGTGGGTGAGTGTTTCACGCAATATTCTATTTTATGATGTCTTTTGTTTAGCATTCTACATTATAAGAAAACAGCTGATCACAGAAATATGGCGATGACATTCTCCCAGGACATACACTTCTAATTGTGTATTAAATTCAATAGGTGCATGTGTCAGCAGGCCTGTATGTCTATTACACAACTAGATCTATAGAATCATGTTTTCCGCACAGCTTGTGAGTATGTATTATATATATATATATATGTAGCGTTTGCTTTTTTTTCTTTTGTTTAGCTACGAATGTGAGGACCATAGCAACTAGCAACAAGTTAACGAGTTTGCAGAGCCAGTTTTTAGTTGCGGGTGAGTCTAAAGCGCTGTTAGCTTCACATCAATTCTTTCAAACAACACGTATACATACACGTATATATTTTCTTATTGCTAACAGCTTCCTGTGTTTGGTTCTACTGAGATCTAGAGCAAGATACTGGTGGCTAAGAGTATTACGAATACATTCATTCACAGAATGCAAAGTGGAACACGGTGTGGAAAAAAATCGGTTATAAGAGGCAGATATCATTATCTCATTCAGTCTGCTTGCGCTACTTTCTATTTTGTTAGACAAGCAGTACGAATGGGATTACGGTATCTTGTCAGTTTCATCGATTTAAGACAAAAAAAATAACTAGGAAGTGAACAGATGCACAATTTAGTCATTTTTCTTTAATTGTATCACTCACCTATTAGTAGTATAATGTGTCTACTAAACAGACTATCTGCTAATGTTGATCGAACAAACATAGTTATTTTGTAAACTAAAAATTAAAGAATCCTAATTTATCTTAGTTCATTAAGTACTTTTATTTAAAAAAAATGTATTGAATAGATTGAAATGGTATTCAAATCGTCAGGCCTTAAAGTTACAATGAGATGTTTGTACGGCAATGGCTAGAGGAGTTTTTAAAGAAAAAGAATTCTTTGTTGCTCTACGTTTCGGGTACGATTGGTGCCCTTCTTCTGGAGCTCTTCAGGGCAGGAAAGGAGTAAACGTTGAGAAAGTTGAGACTAAAATCTAAAGCAACAAAGAATTCTTTATTTTAAAAATTTCTCTGGCCATTGCGGTACAAACATCTCTTTGAATAAATTGATTTACTCAAATATAATTTTAATTTATTAAAATTGTTAGAATTTTATATAATTATATTCTCGTTTTACATTAATTAATTATTATTGATATTGTTGATAATAATTGTTAATTGATTTAATATAAAGTTATTATTTTTACTTTCTCTTCTAGTACTCTCTGTTTGAATTCGAAGTACTAATATGTAAATACCCATACTTTTTGTGTACAAATTGAAAAAATAAAAATTGATCAATTTTAGAAATAACGTGTTAATTGTAATATGGGCAATGCCATCTTTTTATTTTCTCATACTCCTAATAAGAGGAAGTATTGTAATCGTGTCTAATTTTCGATATCGAGTTTTCACCGGAAATATCCGTTTTGAGGTCCCCTGAGTCCAAAAATGTTGTTTTTTAGCAAATGGTCTGTGTGTGTGTGTGTGTGTATTTTTTTCCTTCCCAAAAGTAACCCTTATGGGAACATGTTTAGTTACAGCATGCTCCGTAATAGATACATTACATGCATTCAATATAACTTCAGAAATACAAAATTTACAAACTAATAATAACAATTATATAATATGCATAATGATCATATTTTAATCAAGAAAAACATAAAGAAAATAGATAAAAATAAAATGATGAATGAATAATAATACAAATACATAATGAAAATTAAAGATCTCAGTAAAATAGAACACCAACGAAATACCAAAATACTAAGCACTAACTAACAAATCAAAATTAATTAAATTCATAAAATTAGAAAATTGCTTGCAGAACTTTTGTAATACGAGATCTTTAAGTTGTGGGGGCCACAATAAACCATGCAGAAGCACTTCCCGAATTGGTGGATTGGCAGAGCAAATACATGTAGGGTCAGCTATAATGTGGATACGATGTAGATATGAATTCATTCGTCCATAACCGCTGGAAATCTGGGTTAGTTTATAAGTCAACTTCAGACCGGTGCGTTGTCTTGCTGAGACACTGGAAAACAAGTTTTGTAGTTGCCCCTTTGTTGCAGTTCACCCATTCTTGGTTCCACACATCTTCATACAACAGTTGCAAGTGTCGCTTCAGAAAGGAAGATGGCACTCGATCATATACGATTGGCATGGTTGACGATTTTGCAGCTTCTTTTGCAAACTGATCGGTTTTTTCATTGCCTTCCAAACCTCTGTGAGCTCTTACCCAAGCAAAATGTACGACCCAGCCCAATTCTTCTCTTAAATCCCATAATCCTTTTCCCTAGCCTCTTCAATAAGCGGTAGATGATTGTTTCTGTTCCTTAAGCAATCAAGAGTAACCTGACTATCAGTCATTATAAATGCCGTTCTGCTCTGTAGTACCAACTCCTCAATAGTAGCTAACGCTTTAACTATAGCCATTCCCTCCGCCTGATTGTTATAACAATGAGCTGCAAGTTTGTATCTGCCGACCAGAAGTTCCTTGTCTTGTCTGTTTTTATAAACCACCACTGCACAACCTACATGTTCGTCCTCTTTGCTACTATCAGTATATGTATTGAGAGCATATTCAATATCTTTTTGCGCCTCTAATATCGATGGTACACGTGCAGGATGAGTCCATTTGTCTACTGTGGTTGGTAAATCCGGTACAATTTCGAAGTCTGCATCAATTAATGAGGAATGTTGTTTTGAAAGAAATAATGAAGATAGCTGCTTAATCTTCAAATGTATTGGAGGGTATTGCCAATTATACCCGCTGCTTCATAAGATACAGTTCTGAAGCTCCTGATGACTCTAATCATGACTATTCGATATACACGTTGGAATTTCCTTTTATTCACCTCCGTGTCCACTGCCTCACCCAGACAGGGCAGAAAGTAAGGCACGGCAGAACTGCTCCATCATGAATTGTCATTGCTTCGCAACTAAGACCCCAATATACTCTGACTATTTTGGACAAAACATTAGTAAGTAGCAGTGCACGGCTAGTTACATAATCAATATGAGGCTTCCAGTTGAAATGTTTATCAAAGAAAACTCCTAAAAAATTTAGTTTACAGACAGACGATATTTTTTGGCCATTTATGTAAACCTGGGCTTCATGGATGTTTCTTTTCCTACAGCTGTCTAAAATTTTACTTTTGCTTGCATTGAACAATCTCTTGCAATCTGTGGACCGTTTGGCCATTTCAAATAATGAGTCATTAGCCTTCCATTCTAAATTATAACCATCTTTATCTGCCATCATAATAAGGAGGTCTTCGGAGTGTGCTAAAGCTATTGTATCTTACGGATAAGGCAACGAGAGTATAGGGTCATACATGAGGTTCCAGAATCCTAGACCACAGCAAGACCCCTGAGGGCAGCCTTTAAATAACTCTGTATCTATAGTACAACTGTTCGTGGAAATAGGACAAAGCGTTCTTTGAAATAGTTGTGTGCTAAATAATATAATTTCAGGGCAGCCTTTTACTCTAAGCTGTAGAGGACTTCAGGCCATCAGGCAAAATCAAAAGCTTTCCTAACATCCAAAGACTGTTGTCTTTGAAGAACATCCTTTTTCTTTCTCATATTTGTTTTAATGAAATCATGCACCCTATTGAGACAATGTATCGTACTCGTTTGAGGCCGGAATCCATATTGATTTTTATTCAGTAAGTGATTTTTTTCAATGTAGTACATTATACTTTTTATTAATAATTTTTCGAGAAGTTTGCCGCCAATTGGTAGCAGACTGATTGGTCGAAATTTTGAAGACCCGCTTCTTGTTCTTTCCCCGTCTTTATTATTGGAATAACTTTAGCTCTTTTCCAAATTTTTGGAAATTCTCCACCTTTGAGGCACTCATTGTTTATTGATGTGATAGAATCAGGGAGTTCCTGAAAAATTAAGGCGAGAATGTCTCTAGTGAGTCCATCCTCACCAGGACATTTCTGAGAATTAAAAGAATCCAAGGTACTACCAATTTCGTTTCTTGTGAAAGGAACATCATTTCCTGTTTGCATTGGTTGATGTACTAATGATCTCACCATTTTATGTCGAGTATTGTCTGATTTGGCGTCATCCTTGTCAAAAAAGCTTTTAATCAGTACCCTAAGAGTCTCTTCAATGCCAATTGTTTAAGTTCCATCGGCTTTCTTTATAATTGATGTTTGTGTGTGTGTGTGTGTGTATGTATGTGCACAGCATAGTTCAAAAACGAAAAACCGTAGAAAGTTGAAACTTGATATTCTGTTTAGGTATCACCATGGAATCTGACGTACGTTACCTGTCAAAATTTCTCAGCGGGAAGTACACTTTACAAGTTTTTTTTTTACGTTTTAGCGATTTTCTCAAAAATGGCTCCTACGATTTTCTTTATACTTGGCATATCAACTACACATACAAAGAGCTACAACTTCTATTTGAATAATTTCACCGGGAAAATTCATTAAGGGCACTTATTTGGGAGGGATAGGGTTAGCTTTTCGTCTAAAGTGCTATTTCAGTTTATTACACAATTCTATCATCTAAATCAATCATCTAAATTAAATATGTTGTTGAAATTCCGAGTTTGAAAAAATCGGATAACCGGAAGTGCCGTTTACTTTACCACTTTACTAGTGTTGTGAGTGTTTCACACCAGATTTTTGTTATTCTTTTCATTTTATTGTGCAATTTGAATTGTGATATGCAATTATATTGATATGTAAAAGGCTAGAAATATAAATTTGTAATTTATAACACTAATGTGATTAAACCCATTGTCAATCGCACTGTTCGCACAATCCAAGATATATTATCTACGTGTGTGTTTGTGTGTGAGCGATTTCCTTGATATTAGCTCTAGCTTCTAAACATAATCTCTAGAATAAGTTATTCTGTTTAGTGATAATATTTTCGAACTGTATTCAGTGCCCACTCCAGATTTATTCAGTTATACTAAGTGTAGGGATAATAGCTTATGATTATCGCTATTGTCCTATCAATTCTACTATTTTCCTGTGTCCAGTTCAGTAAGGCACAATCTATGGGTGCAGTTCATTAAAAATAAGACATTAATATCCTCAACATTTTTATTACATCTCACGTTATTGGAAGATCATCCTGAAGGAAAGCAAATGAAGGAAAAGAAATCCATAAGAAAAAAAAAAGGAATAATATTTGTTCGTCTGCCAAGTACTGTTATCAGATCCAAGAACAATAGAATGATTGCATTTATTTTATAGTCCTCAACTAGGGGAAAGGAATTGGAGATCGAGGTATGAGTAGCAGTATGGACCTGTTGTCCAATGAGAGAACTGGAATCTAGCAGTGACCACGCCTAACATAACTGAAATTAACTATGCCCTACTGTTCAAAATTTAACCAATAATATTCTGAGCTTCAGCAAAATACCGTAGATTTTAATGGTGGTATAGAAAGAGAATGCGCGTCACTATTTTTTTAGATTATTATAATTTGGATTAAAATTCAAATGTCAGCAGTTTAGATTATTGATGAATTATTTGAACTAATTTAAATACAATATATATATATTGTCAAAATAATCATCGTTATTTTTTTGTAACGAAGATATTTAAGATATCAAATTTAAAAATTAAGAAAGTAGTTAGTCTTAATTTGATGATGGGCAAACCTAGAAACAAACTAAAACACACCTCACATATTGTCCAGAATTGTGAAAGTGTTAGAATCAAATAAAATTAATTAAAAATCAAATTAATTAAAATGGTCGATTTACATCTATGACGTAAGCATTCTTGATGATGCCCTTTCTGGTGAGAATTTTTCTTTTAAGTAATTATATAAATAGAGTAATATTTACTTTATATCAATTTAATTTATTTTTTATACATATTTTTGTAATAGGATGTTATTCAGTTGTTTTATTTATTTTATGTGTATTTATTTATTTTACAAAACGTTAATTAACTATTAAAAAAAAATTAGTTACTATTTCTCCTAGGGAAGGGTTTAGCCCTTTGCTGGACTAGCAATGCGGTGGTCCTGGGTTCGAGTCCAGCTGCTGCCCTTAGATTTTTTTCTTCCTAGGAGCTTCTTACAGCTCCCTGTCCGGTGATGGACAATGTTGTCTGTAACGAGAGAACACTGTCCGGAGGCCGGCAGTGCACTGAGATGGCTCCGAACTTTGGGGGAGCTATAGGGCCTGGTCCCTCCCCACAGAAAATAAAAAAACTATACTCTTTCTCCTTGATTTTAGCACTAAAAACTGGACGTTTGCGCTTAATGATCCATAACACTAAGTAGTTTCATAGTAACATATATACATTTAACGTATACATTCGTATAACCTTATTAATAGTTGGAATACAAAGAGAAGCGGCTGTATAGGACAAATGATATCGGCCTAATTCTCTTTCCCTTGTATTTCTTCTTGAGTATGAACATTATTGACCATATCTTGTCCCAAATGTAATGTCGTGGTCATAATGTTGAATTGATGCGATGTTATAGAACCCATATATTGGGCGTTACTCACATTTGATACAGTAAAACAACAGAATTTTTGAGTAAAATAGCATTTCATTAAAATTTAATTAGCCACAATTAACTGGATTTTATTTGCGTGTTAAGTAGTGAGATGCTATCACCTCTACAAAAGTACAACTGAGTAATACTATAGCAGGCATTGTATGTATAAGGTAATCACTGTGCAGTTCAGAAATCTGGAGATTGATATCGACTTATCCTAAAAGTTATCTTGAGACACTGTGGCCGTTATCTAGGTATTCTTGGATAAGGACACAATAGTGATCATGCATTAGCCATGTAATACTGTTACCTCCCGTACTGCCGGTACACTGACTATCACAGTGGTACAGATAGTATGGGAATAACAGATATCCCGGTCCAGCTGAAATTTACCACAAATAACACTAAGATAGATGTGAACCTGTACAAATCATAATATATGAAAATACTAAAACAATAAACAGTCTCTCTCCTATTGCAGCTAATACTATTATATATATTGGTTTGAAATATTAGTTGTTTGAATTTACCCAGCTAGTACAAGAGAATGATTATATATTTGTCTAGAAATATAGCGCCCCAATGACAATTGAAATCTAACGCCTCCGATTTACAACAAATTACAAAAAAATCGTTGTTTCCTGAAAAATTGATTCAAATAAAAGTGTTTTATCAAGTATATCTAGAATTTTTGGAAACGTTAAAGGCAATAATAAGACCTGTTCACGAGAAAGTCGCGAGAAACTAAAGAAAACATACATTATGTAAATCTTCACTGCTTTTTAGCATTGATTTAAAACGAAACCTTCCTGTATTATGTGAATTTTGACATAATTGCAAAAATTATTCTTACAGAACAGTCATAATTAAACGAAATCCATTGCAATCGAAACATAAATAATTGAATATTTTGTATCTAACAAGAACACTATTTGGGAAATCTTTAAATACAATATTCTCTAACGGCAGCAAGAGAAAGTAAAAGTTATGTTAGATAATATATATTTTTTCTCTCTGGTTGAATAATTATAGTCGAACAAAAGTAGATTAAAACTGCAGAATAACCTGATAACACCAAACCCCAACACATTCTCAGCTTAACAGATGACATAAAATAAAGCCATAAAAGTAAAGTAAGGTAATGCCTATTTTTTCAGGCGGGCTTAACATCCAATTACCACGTTAGGTGTCCTGGACGCGCGCGGAAACATCTACTGCACTATTTTTTTATCAATTTTTTTAAACGAATAAAAAAAATTAGCAATGATCTTAAAAGTCAGAAAATAACAAAAGAAAATATTTACCTTACAGATCGTTGGTGTCTGTCTCACTTAAATATGGTAGTAAATCACTTGTCCTGATGGAGTAATGTAAAATCATTTTTACATTGATAATGCCACCCAAAGGCAATTTAATAAACCATTGGGTGACTAATATAATACAAAACAGATCTTTAGTATTCCACTTAATATATTCTTAATATTCCACTTTAAAAATATAAAAATCTGTCAACTACAACATAAATTGATGCCATTTTGAAAGACTTTCAGGTTGACGTACCCCCAGTGACGTGAGTCCAAATAAACACATCAATACTGAAAGTACAATCAACAGGAAAATATATCACAAAACCCAAATTTGTAAGCTCTATCCAAAGTAGAATCTATAACAGTATTCAAAAATTATAGTAGAAATTGATTTACATCACAGGTTGACGTAATCCCAGTGACGTAAATTGAAATAAACACATCAGTACTTCGAGTAAAGGAAAAAGTATCACGAATCCAGAAATCGTAATCTCTCCACAAATCTTTAGATAATCCTTAATAATCAATTAAAAAAATGCAAATTCTTCAAAATACAATATAAATTGATGCAATTTGGATACACTTTTATGTTGACGTACTCCCAGTGATGTAAATTGAAATAAACACATCAGTACTGAAAGTAGAATCAACAGGAAAATGTATCACGAATACAGAAATCGTAATCTCTCCATAGATCTTTAGGGCATCCTTAATATTCAATGTTAAAATACAAATGATACAAAATACAATACGAATTGATGCAATTTTGATACACTTTCAGGTTGACGTTCCCCCAGTGATGTAAATTGAAATAAACACATCAGTACTGCGAGTACAATCAATAGGAAAAATTATCACGAATCAATAAATCGTAATCTCTCTACAAATCTTAAGACAGTCATTAATAATCAATTAAAAAAGTGTAAATTCGGCAAAATACAATATAAATTGATGCATTTTGGATAACTATTCCATGTTGACGTAATCCCCCAGTGATGTAAGTTCAAACTAAACACATCAGTACTGAGACAATCAACAGGAAAAGTATCACACATCCTAAATCGTAATCTCTCTACAAAACATAAGACAATCTTATAATCAATGTTAAAATACAAATGATACAAAATACAATACGAATTGATGCAATTTTGATACACTTTCAGGTTGACGTTCCCCCAGTGATGTAAATTGAAATAAACACATCAGTACTGCGAGTACAATCAACAGGAAAAAGTATCACGAATCCATAAATCGTAATCTCTCTACAAATCTTAAGAGAATCATTAATAATCAATTAAAAAAGTGTAAATTCGGCAAAATACAATATAAATTGATGCATTTTGGATACACTTTCAGGTTGACGTACCCCCAGTGATGTAAGTTCAAATAAACACATCAGTACTGCGAGTACAATCAACAGGAAAAAGTATCACGAATCCATAAATCGTAATCTCTCTACAAATCTTAAGAGAATCATTAATAATCAATAAAAAAAATGTAAATTCAGCAAAATACAATATAAATTGATGTAATTTTGATAGACTTTTATGTTGACGTACCTCCAGTGATGTGAATTGAAACAAACACATCAATACTGAAAGTACAATCAACAGAAAAATATATCACAAATCTAAATTCGTAATCTCTTTCCAAAATAGAATCTATTACAGTATTGCACACACTGTCGTACAAACTTGAACAGTACAGAAAATCTAAACAAAGGGCTACTTTTATAGGGAGATAACGGTACTTTTCAAGAGAAGGGATTGTTGGAACAATATTTGGCCAAATTGTATTAGTGTTACTCCCCTCTTTATTTTGTTTTTAAATTTACTCATGTTTTGATAGTATTTTGTAACAAATTAATCAATAATAATTATTTAGTAATAAGTCGAAGTAAAAGTTTCCAAAGATAAATTTAAAAAGTTGGTTATAGATAATCTGAATAATTGAGTGTATATAGTTATCCTTTATTGAGAAGATATCTTCTGATTAGGAAAATGCTTCGACGAATGAAAATAGAGCAAATTGTATGTGGTAATATAACAAAAAATCCAAAAAACCGGTGACGACAAATAGAGTAACTACACTCAATAAAAACAATATGGCTCCAAACACACCCACGAATTACTCTTACCACAACTTACATAGTATTAAGTGACAAATTTTCATTAAACTGGGACTTTTAGTGGAGCGGTAGTAACCTGCTCCTCCACAACCTTTATAAAATCATTAATTCTCGGGGAAACAGTGTTTTCCAATACAAATGTAGCTACTATACCAATTTTAAAGCTACCCTACCATTAAAATAGACACAAATAACAGAGAAAAAAATGTATTTATTCAATACGCATTTTCCTTCAACCAACAACTTTTCCTTTAAAAAATCATAATTTTGAAACCCAGTCAATTAGTGGACTATAGATGATTGGATTGTGTAATATACGAAAATGTCATTTTTTTAACCAAAGCCCACCTAAAGGAATTTTCATTGGGAAGAAAATTTTCAAATAAATTTATACGCCTCCTTGTGTGTTGTTGATATATTGAATTAAAAGAAAATCGTTGAAACTGTTTATATGAAAATTGCGTGAAAATCTGAAACATCACTTCAATCAAATGCTACTTTTCGGATTGACTGATTTTGACCAATACTTTATTGCAGTTTTTCCTGGTAACTTTATCACTTTCTGCGATTTACCGAATCTTAATTTTATATTTCCGTTTAGCCTTATATTTAAAAAAATTTATACGATCGCCATACTTCCTTCCTATAGCAGTCAATGCAAGTAATAATATGGTACGAAAGATTCATACGAATTTCTCTTAGTAGAATTCTTATAGGTTTTAAAGAATCAAACTTGGTATTTTTACTAGATATTTAGTAACCTTGGATGTTACTACAAAGGCGGGATAACTTTCTCCATATTAAAGTAGCCATTTGAAGTCGCTTGGTTTCTCCAAATCCTCTCTAAAATAAATTTGGGAGAAAATCGCTGGAAAAATTGGAAATAAAGAAATATTCCTGTCATAACACTGAAAATTTTGTCACAAATTCTTGATTCAGAGTACGTCAGTCTAGTTCCGTGATAATTAACATTAGAAATTTATATTACAATGAAGTAAAAGGACACAAAATGTTTTCCGACGTACAACTTTAGTAGACATTTTTGTTTTTAGTTTTCGTAATTTGTTTTTCCAAACTACATTTTTCTTCAAACATTACGCCTAGTACTAGAGTTTTAAAAAAAAATATTTTCTGTTAAAATTGATTTTGGCGGGCATTAAAAACATCAAACTTTCCTTCAAAGTGCTATCAATAATAATACAATAAAAGGACACTTGGGCAGTTTCCATTTGTTTTTTTTTATGTTCTCAAAAACGCTCCTGAAGATTCTCCTAAAACTGATATACACATTACTATATATAATTTAACTAAATAAAAAATGAATGTTGATTTTACTTATTTGTTTTATGTGAAATTGATTGATTTAACGAGATTCTGAGACATTATTCTTTTTTTTTATGTGGTTTCATCTGAACAATGAAAGGTTTCAACTCATTATTTGGAACTAAGAAATCTAAATATATTTGATAAAGATTGTGATTTTTAAGATTTGCAAATAAGAAATGTAGGGAAGGGAGTAGTTAGCGAGTGATGCCACTCAGTGGTAGCGCGATGGACTAGGAACGCAATGATCCCGGGTCACCCTTAGATTTTCAGACATCCAGCCGTGCTGCCCTTAGATATTCTCTTCCTAGAAGCCTCTTACACCCGGTGATAGGCATTGTTATCTGTAACAAGAGAACACCGTCTGGATGCTGGAATTGCACTGAAGAAGGCTTCCGGGCGCAAATGACGATAGACGTGTCTTAAACTAAAAAAAAGAAAATAATCAAGACTGAAACATTTGCTCGTAAGATATTTTCGCTGACTTTTCCAAAGTTTGATTTCATATTCATATTTAGAGAATCTTAAAATGAATTTATTTGACAGTATTTAACATCCTAATTTTGTACGACAATAGTCCCTCTTACAGTATTAAGAGAAAGGGAAAGCTTACGAAATTAAATTAATTTTCTCAAATACCAAATTGAATACCCTTGAAACAAATATTAGTTTTGTACGTATGTACTATTTGATATTATTTTTATTATTTTAAAGGCAAATTAAGAATTGATTTATTATATTTCTACATAAACAATACTGAAAATGTAATAAACAAGATAAGGATATTTGTAAATTCCAAAACCTAACTATTATATCTGGAAGAATAAATAACTTGAAATAATTACCCCAGTATTTGTTCAATAGTTCTAACGATACGTATATATGACGTATTTAACAAGCCATTATTACTTACCCAATACAACAATAAGATATTAGGATTTTTTGGGGGGACAATTGTAAACATTTTATCAGTGATCAAACGGATTCATGTTTATTATCTTACTCACAGAGATTAAAAATATGTTGGTGAATAAATTAGAGAAAAGAAGGTAGAAAAGAAATGTGTTTGTATATACGCGCACATGTGTGTGAAGGTGTCAGAAATTACTTTCTCAAAAAACTAAAAAAATTCAGAGAAAGTTCAAAGTGAATGTTTTATTATTGGGTGTCACTATTCGCAGCTTACAATCACAAATATAAACATCTTAAGCTACTTAGGCATCTCACAGCTTGAGTTATATTCATCCCGAACAGGTACGTTATTTATCCATGATTGTATACAATATTTTCCGTGGTTATCAATATTTTTAACTAATCACATTACTTTTCCTCCTAGAACTCAATAATATTGTAAATGGATGTCGAGGTTTGGTCAGAAAAAACAAATTTAATAATTCCAAAGAAGTTTCGGCAAATTTATTGTCTTCTTCACAGGCCCTTAATAGCACAGGCCCTTAATAAGGTAATAAATTTGCGAAACGTCGTTGAAAATTTATATTTCTGCACCACATCCATTTCACAATAACAAACACACCGGTCTGAACATCAAACACAGAACTTAATCATATTTGATGATACGAATTTAATCTAAATTGTATCTCTCTCACTCTCTCTCTCTCACACACACTGATATCTTATTGTTTTGTAAATGAAATTAAAAATATTGTTATATGATCAATTTAAAATTATTTTGTATTCACTTCCATCAGGATTGTCACTGTAAATAGAAAAATGTAAGTTGCGTTGATTTTATTATTTCATAGTGCTTTATATTGTTAAAATAAATCATGATGTTTATGCTATTTTTTTATATATAAACTACCCCAACTTTATACTTTTATAAACTTAAAACTTTACAGATTAAAAATAAATACATTAAATTCCAAAATTTCAGCATGATTGGAATACTTTCTCTGACAGTAGTACGAGAAAGGAACAGGTTATTGATTCTCAAAATAATAATTATTTCAATGTTAAATGTTGTTTTCAGCATGAGTAATCTGCAGTAATCCTAGAAGTTATCTTGAGATACCGTGGCCGTTATCTTGGTATTCTTGGATAAAGACACAATAGTGATCAGTAGAGGCACTGTAATACTGCTGCCTCCCGTACTACACCCACAACTGGCCCCATTGTGCACCTACTTACTTAATTCATCGAGGTCCTCTTCTACTCGAGAGTGTAGAGGAATCATTCCTAAATGTAGGGAAGCATAAATTATTGTGTTTTATCCTTGTATTCGCCACCTCATATATCTATCTACTAGTCAGCCACAGTAGAACCGAATACATGAGATGACTTGCAATAAGATAAGTTTCTTGTGACTGTCTTGCTTGCTAATAGCTTCATCATTTTTATTTTATAGATGACTGGATATAACAATAACAATGGAAACTGCCCAAGTGTCCTTTTATTGTATTATTATTGATAGCACTTTGATGGAAAGTTTGATATTTTTAATGCCCGCCAAAATCAATTTTAACAGAAAATATTTTTAAAAAAACTCAAGTACTAGGCGTAATGTTTGAAGAAAAATGTAATTTTGGAAAAACAAATTACGAAAACTAAAAACAAAAATGTCTACTAAAGTTGAACGTCGGAAAACCTTTTGTGTCCTTTTACTTCATTGTAATATAAATTTCTAATGTTTATTATCACGGAACTAGACACTGACGTCCTCGGAATCAAGAATTTGTGACAAAATTTCAGTGTTATGACAGGAATATTTCTTTATTTCCAATTTTTCCAGCGATTTTCTCCCAAATTTATTTTTTAGAGGATTTGGAGAAGTCAAGTGACTTCAATTGGCTACTTTAATATGGAGAAAGTTATCCCGCCTGTGTAATAACATCTAAGGTTACTAAATATCTAGTAAAAATAGCAAGTTTCATTCTTTAAAACCTATAAGAATTCTACTAAGAGAAATTCGTATGAATCTTTCGTACCATATTATTACTTGCATTGACTGCTATAGGAAGGAAGTATGGCGATCGTATAAATTTTTTTAAATATAAGGCTAAACGGAAATATAAGTTTAAGAGTCGGTAAATCGGAAAAAGTGATAACTTTACCAGCGAAAACTGCAATAAAGTTTTGGTCAAAATCAGCAATCCGAAAAGTAGCATTTGAATGAAGAGATAATTCAGATTTTCACGCAATTTTCATATAAAATGTTTTAACGATTATCTTTTAATTCAATATATCAACAACACACTAGGAGGCGTATAAATTTAGTTGAAAATTTTCTTCCCAAAGAAAATTCCTTTACGTGGGCTTTGGTTAAAAAAATGACATTTTCATATATTATACAATCCAATCATCTATAGTCACACTAATTGACTGGGTTGCCAAAATTATGATTTTTTAAAGGAAAAGTTACTGGTTGAAGGAAAATGCGTATTGAATAAATACATTTTTTTCTCTGTTATTTGCTCTATTTTAATGGTGGGGTAGCTTTAAATTTGGTACAGTAGCTACATTTGTATTGGAAAACACTGTTTCCCCGAGAATTAATGATTTTATAAAGGTTGTGGAGGAGCAGGTTACTACCGCTCCACTAAAAGTCCAAGTTTAATGAAAATTTGTCACTTAATACTGTGTAAGTTGTAGTAAGAGTAATTCGTGGGTGTGTTTGGAGCCATATTGTTTTTATTGAGTGTAGTTACTCTATTTGTCGTCACCGGTTTTTTGGATTTTTTGTTATATTACCACATACAATTTGCTCTATTTTAATTCATGGAAGCATTTTCCTAATCAGAAGATATCTTCTCAATAAAGGATAACGATATACACTCAATTATTCAGATTACCTATAACCAACTTTTTAAATTTATCTTGGAAACTTTTACTTCGACTTATTACTAAATAATTATTATATATTTATTTGTTACAAAATAATATCAAAACATGAGTAAATTTAAAAACAAAATAAAGAGGGGAGTAGCATTTCTAAAATTTGGCCAAATATTGTTCCAACAATTCACTTCTCTTGAAAAGTACCGTTATCTCCCTATAAAAGTAGCCCTTTGGTTAGATTTTCTGTACTGTTCAAGTTTGTACTTCAGTGTGTGCAATACTGTAATAGATTCTATTTTGGAGAGAGATTACGAATTTAGATTTGTGTTATATTTTTCTGTTGATTCTACTTTCAGTACTGATGTGTTTTTCAATTTACATCACTGGTGGTACGTCAAACTAAAAGTTTATCAAAATTACATCAATTTATATTGTATTTTGCAGAATTTACACTTTTTTAATTGATTATTAATGATTGTCTTAAGATTTGTAGAGAGATTACGATTTATGGATTCGTGATACTTTTTCCTGTTGATTGTACTCGCAGTACAGATGTGTTTGTTTCAACTTACATCACTGGGGGTACGTCAACCTGAAAGTGTATTCAAATTGCATTAATTTATATTGTATCTTGCAGAATTTACATTTTTTTAATTAATTATTAATGATTGTTTTAAGATTTGTAGAGAGACTACGATTTCTGGATTCGTGATACTTTTTCCTAGTGTTTGTACTCGCAGTACTGATGTGTTTATTTCAACTTACATCACTGGGGGTACGTCAACCTGAAAGTGTATCCAAAATGCATCAATTTATATTGATTTTGCCGAATTTACATTTTTTTAATTGATTATTAATGATTGTCTTAAGATTTGTAGAGAAATTACGATTTATGGATTCGTGATACTTTTTCCTGTTGATTGGACTCGGAGTACTGATGTGTTTATTTGAATTACATCACTGGGGGTACATCAACCTGAAAGTGTATCCAAAATGCATCAATTTATATTTTATTTTGCAGAATTTACACTTTTTTAATTGATTATTAATGATTGTCTTAAGATTTGTAGAGAAATTACGATTTATGGATTCGTGATACTTTTTCCTGTTGACTGTACTCGCAGTCTGATGTGTATATTTGATCTTACATCACTGGGGGCCTCCTTAAAGGCCCCGAGTTTCTAGATTAGAAGGAAGTAAATTTAGGAACGATACTACTAAGAATTTCAGAGTTTGTATTAAACATTTTTTTCAAGGTGACTGATCATAAGTAGTCTGAATTTTCAAAAAAGAAATGGTTTTAGCGATTGATCTATATGTTTTTTATATGTGAAAAATTGTAATTAAAAAACTTCAAAACGACTTTGCCTTGGCCGACTTTGATCACGTCCATCCATTTATCATTTTCCTAAAATGGTACTAATGATTTTCTTTAAATTTGGCTTACTATATCTTGTAAAATGCAATTACATATTGTATAGCTTACCTGCTTTTCAGAGGCACCTCTTTTTGTTTATAAGCATATTTTCAATTGCATTTTGAAAGATAATCTCATTTTTAGATAAACAGAGTTTTCAAATTTTCGAAGAGCGAGTTACTTTGTCATAGCTATTTTAGATGTCCACTATATGAATAATAATAAAAAAAAATTAGTCACTAAAAAAACCATGAACTTAGTTTAAACAGAATACTTGCTTTGAGGTTTCTTGACCTTCAGTTTTTATTTATTGCGTTCAATAACTACCACTGATCTGACATGAAGGTTCCAATATTTAGGAACTGAAAACTTTCACCTAAATTTCGTTCCTTATTCATCTCGTAGGACTACAACTCTCACAGTGGAATATCTTGATTTAAAACATGAACCGTTGTAATACATTTAATTATTTTTAATCTTATTCGGAAAGAGGAACTGTATTATATCTTCAAAAGGTGCCTTTTGAAGGAAGCTGAACGTCACAGTTCTCCAGAAACTTATAAAATGACTATTCTCGGTAAAACTTAAACAAAATTATTTAAAATTGTTGATAGAAAAAGAACATTCCCTGACACTGATCAAAGCCATTATTATAGTGATCAAACTATTATAGTTTATTTGGCTACACAGGGCGAATTGTCTTTAAATTAAATTTGTATCAATAAATCATTATTCTAACTTTCCATAAAAATATCTTTTAGTAGAAGTTTTCATCTGGAATTTTCATAAAAAGTTCAAAATACATTTTTAAACATATTACTACTAATTAAGTAACAATTACAGTTTAAATCGCAAATTATCACCGCCATTGTTATTAAAACATTTTATATCGTCTTCTAATGTGTTATAAAACTTAAATGAATAATTTAAACTAAATACTAAATATTACTATGTAAAATATGAAGCGATCAATTGACTTCTGGTACAGATATCAATCGTGCCAATAAAACTTTTATGCCATCGTGACACTATGCGCCTTATATACGCTGTCTACAGAACTGTAACTGTACGGACAGACTACATAAGGAAGTAGTATCAGATCCTTCTTCGTTGAAAGCATTTCCTTAATCTTCCTTTTCTAGCATTTGGATTAAATTACAAGCCCCCTTTCATTTGATCATGAAATGAATTATGACTACAAAACATTAAAATGTACTGATTGTCTTGAACTTGAGAGAAACTTCTGAAGTTTTCCTCTATCTATTCTCTTCTTAGATCGATGAATTTGAGAAGATGCTGTTGCCCCATTCGTCCTGTACTGCTTCATTCAAATAAATAGTAACAGAATGAATGAGGTAGGGCATCACTCTTCGATGTTCTACGACTATCCCAGCAGGACGTATTTGTTTACGATTTTTCTGCCAACAGATGTCCTACACTACTTTGCTGCAAGCTCCATGCAGTACAACCAAACCTGGAACATATATGAATGGATAACATGAAGCCTCGTTAATTTGTTTATATATATCTTGTTTTCGTTTAGTGAGAGGTTATTGCTACATATTGTTTAGATAGTATAATCAAAAAGTTACCTTCTGTAATTGAAGAAACCTACCTCAAACCATAATTTTTCCCACAATTTTGAGATTTTTCCATTATGTATGATCTTCGACTGTCCTCGTGATCATTTGGTGGCTTTGGCATTATCTTCGACTATCCTGATGCAACAAACTCACTATATATTTTATAAAATGAGTATTCTAAGACGGTTCTTCTACTTTAGGCTAATCCAATTAAAATATAGTAATGAAATGCATTCTTGTTTGTGTCGTAGTATCCGATACGATACTATTCGCCTCATATACGCTGTCTACAGAACTATAACTACAGACTATATAAGGAAGTAGTATCAGATCCTTTCTAATTGATAGCATTTCTTTAATCTTCTAGTATTTTCTAATATTTTGATTAAATTACGCTGATTTCTTACAAATTGATCACAGAGCTAATAAGCGTAAAAAATACAGAACCTAATGAATTTTTTTTGTATTTCCACAGAATATTTGATTTGTTTCATAAAATCCGAAAAGAAAACAACTTCCGGGAAGCGTTCTCGTGAAAATCGCAGGAAACAACATAAAAAAAAAAAAATCTAGTTAGCCCTGAGAGTTTAGTTAGAACACGATTCTGACCGAAACTTTTTCGTCTCGTTTACTTTTTGTTAAGAAATGAATCTTAATGTATTTAAACAGTTTCGTATTAAGTTAAAATCCAGAGAACTACCTTAGAGATCATATGTTTAGTTCAAGCAATACGTAAGAAAAGCTAAACATCTCTTATGGACACATTCCAATTAAGATATCTATATGTAATCCAACATTCTTTCTTTCATTCTTTCCTACGAATTTCAGCAAATTTACCTGTAAATACAACGAAATGCTCAGTTAATATATTGTTAAGTTATTTTGTGCACAAGACAGTTTATAACCTCTTTGTGCTCAGAACCCTTTTCAAGGATTATTTCCGAGAATTTGAAGGCATCTATTGCCCCATTCATCCTGCAGTTCCGGATTCCACATTGAATACTGTTCCGGATTCATCCCAGCGAGACATATTACTGTATCTGTATCTTCTATCAAGATACACATACAGTAATATGTCTCGCATTCTGCTTCTAGTTTCCTTGTAGTACATCGAAATTTAAGAGGCAAACAGTAACTATAGCAATTTTTATCTTATTTGTTATACAGATCATCACAGAAGATCTAACGAGCGCGAAATTAGTAAAATACAATAAATTTAAACCAACAGATATTGTTATATAGGATATTTTGTTTACGTCGTAGTATTTGATGTGATACAACTCGCCCCATATACGCTATCTAGAGAACTGTAACTGTACGGACAAAGTATATGAGGATATAGTATCAGATCCTTTCTCGCTGGGGCCTTTCAGCTTTCTTTTACTTTGGGTAGTAGTAGCCTTAGCCAGCAAACAAATTCTTAACTAAATTAGAAACAAATATAGAAAAGCATATATTATTGAGAATATACTACAAGAATCATAAAAAATCTCGTTAGGTCGAGTTACATATTGCTACAGCTTCATAATATTAGAATTAGCAATAATGACGAAATATGTGAGACTAATATGTATCAAAAATATTCGCTTGATACTCTCTTTCGTGCGGCATTATCGAGAAGCTATTTCCCTCACATTCAGCGCAAAACTAGTAAAAATTACAGCGAGCACTGAATGTGGAAGGTAACAGATTCACCGATGCTATCTGAATATCTTTAGTTAAGTAATGCATGTTAAGAGAGATATGAAGTTATCATTAGAAGGCCACCGAAGACTAATTACAATGCAATCGGCCTGACACCCGCTTTGATAGATAATTGAATTCGTATATAGGGCGAAAGATATTAACTGTTTTTTCGAATAATGTTGAAAATCAATCAGATTTTACTTGATCTGAATAATCATACAATCCTATTTTTCTGGATTATTATAGTTCCTATAGCTCACCTTCGTACATCTTCCATACTATAAGAATAGAATAAATATATTTGAGGCAATATATCAGGAATGTGATGCTATTATACCCATTCATTGCACACAAAATTAACTTCTGTTACTCTTGACTTGTCCAGCAGAGAAACTATCAACCCCCACATGCAGAGCAACTGGGTAAAAATACAGCATGCACTGAATGTGTAAGGTAATAGTCTCTCTTACATGAAATTTTTACACTTGAATGAATCTGTCATCCTATAAATTCTGAAGTCTGTCTGGGTTAAGAAATTCAATACACAGATAAGCAGAATATAACTGGCCCCATACTGGAGATATTTTATCAAACAGGTACACGATCAAAATGGTACAGAATATATAGAAAGAACAGATGTCAAATACGATGACACTAAAACCAAATACATTCTGTACGTACTATAAAAATTAACAGTAAATAACAGAATGTATGAGGAATTTGTATCTCATAAATTATTTAAATAATCTGCAAACATCTTATGTTAAAAGTTATAAGTGAAAATTATAAAATTATTTGAACTTGAATGCCTCATAAGTTGATGTAATAAACACTGGAATAAGCTAGAAAAATAGTAGCTCTGTACTATATGATTATAAACCAGCAGCAAATAAACAAAATAAACATATATACTACTTAAGCATGTATAACATAAAAGTTATAAGAAATTTTATTATTTTAAATCTTGTAACCAACATGTTACAAATATTACACAAGAAAACAGAAACTCAAAATTTCTACTCACCAGTTACTGGTTCCAGTGATGTCATCTGCTCCACAGTGACTGTATAACTGACTTCTTAGCCTCGCGAGCCTCCCTTTTATATCCGCTGAGGAAGGTAACGCTATGGTTTTTGGGGTCTATGATGGGGTGGAGTAACATATAAAACTGAATTTTTGTAGATATTATCTGTTTAAAAAATGAAAATGATTAATAAATTAAATTAGACTAAATAGCTTTTTTCCCCCCACTGATTTATAGAAATTAAGTGAGAGCTTCAGATGTCAAAATAGATAGTTTTTTGTCCTAGAATCCAAACAAAAATTGCATTTGTCACCTACTTTTGAAGTAGTTTTTCTAATATAATTTATATACATGAATAGGATGACAATAATTTGTATTGTAATATAAATTTATTAATATATAATTTAGTAATATAAATACTAAATTAGTTGAATGGAACTTATAAAACAACTAAAAAACAATCTACACTAAAAGAAATAAAATATAACAACCAAGGAAGATGATGTGATTTAGACAAAAGATTTCGTTTGAACAAAAGAAATTTATTATAAACAAAAAGTGTTTCAAATTGAAATATAAAATCTGCCATCACTATTTTAATGTTTATCTTATTGTTTACTTCATTACATAAAAAAATGATCTGAAGTTTTGTTATTTAAAAAAAAATGATGTTTGGTTATATTCCAGAAATTTTGTTTAGCAATAATTAGACACTGAAGAGAGGGGATTAGTTTATGGTATCGCTGGGCTACCACGCGATAACCCAGGTTTGATCCCAGCAGTGTTGCCCTTAGATTTTCTCTTCCCAGAAGCTTCTAAATCTTACTGACTGGTGATGGAAGTGTTCTCTCAGGCCGGTCGTACACTGAGAAGGCTTCACCGAGGCAAATAGATCTTCCAGTTTCCAGTCCTCCTGTCCTCCAAAAGAATCTTACTAATACATAATTTGATATTTTCTTTATGTACGGCCCTTATTTCAGTAAAAACCTGGACATATATAAAAAAGTTTTTAATCAAGATTCTATCATTTCTCTTTTATCTCTTCCATATAGTTTTATCTTATATTCCAATCAAATAAATCTTTTACTAACCAACTTCTTATCGCATTTTAAACAATGTAGATCGTCACTAGAATTAATTAATAAACATTTTGCCTTACAACAGTTTGAGCCTCTTTTCGTTAAATTTAATCTTTTTTTTTCTGGATAAAATTTCTTACATTTTGATATCAAATTTTGTACTATTGAACCTTTTTTTCGTAGGTTATTAGACGTCTGTGATTCTCAGGTATGTTCTCAGGTAGACGTAGGTTATCACATGTCTGAAGTTCTGCCAGCCGCTTTTAATATAATTAGTTAAATACCAAGGAACATCGCAAAATCAATTTGTTTCTTTTTTAATAATACTGAAAGATCCTCTGATTGAAACAATTTGAAAAATTGAATAAAATAAAAAGTCTAGATAACGTAATCTTCCGTTAAACTGGTTTACATTGAAAAAGTGATGTTGGATTCTATTGGAAACCGGTCAGTTTGAAATTTCTTTAAATTTTTTGTTTGTGAATTAGACTAGAGCTTAGAGAAAACTCGCTCAACAATTCAAATACACAAGAAAACATTTGGATTCAGAAGTATAACAAACACTGAAGATTTCAAACAAAAAAAGAAAATTCAGAGAGACTAAATATTAACCTTTTAATAAACAAAATAGCATTTGAGAGTATTAAATTATAATAATACGTCATACAACATTAATTTTATTTAAAATATAAAAATAAAATGGTAACACTAAGTAATAATATCCTCATAGCAATAAGCTGATGTAGTATTAATTCTTTGATCCAAAATTTAAAAAAAAAAATAATGTTGACAAAATACAAAATTATTTGTGTATACATCCAAAATATCTGGTATTTATGTAAATGAAAACATAAAAAAAAAAACAAGAATATTTGGTAAATACTTTTATTAAAATGATTTCATTACTGAACATTCATAAAAAGATAAAAACTGACATTTTTAAATCACTACATCGAAAATGAAGTGTAACATTTATGTCAAGATTATCGAAAATGAATTTTGAATGTAATTACATTTTGAAGTTACCGCAAATGAGTTTTTCTTTTTCTTTCTCCTTTGCTGATTGATATTCACAAAAATACATCGTATCACATGCAAATCTATTGGATATAGGATAGACAGATTGACATGGTCATGGCAAAAAAAAGATAGGAGATTCTTTTCAATGGAGGTACTCCTTAGTAATTTTAATTCATTTCCAGTAAGTGGAGGCTTAATTGTTGAAGAAGTTCCAAGGCCAAGCGGCGTTTTAATCTTCTGGAAGGATTATCATGGACGATGTTAACAATATAGACACACCAGAAGTTTATGCATCCGAAAACAAAAAGTTATTTTAGTTTTTGTTAACTTTAACTAGAAAAAAAGACTTTTCTTTGAATAAGTAGACATGCAAACATAGACATATAATAATTACTTTTCATATGAAGCTACAATATTAGAAATGTGATTATTTTTCATTAACTAAAATAAAAAAAATCTGGTGTAAAACACTCACACAACTTTCTCTTACTCCAGTTCCCAAAATTATAATTGAAAAATTTTATAGTGTGTAACAAATTTAATTGAAATTCATCGAAAACTGTCCAGTAAAAGCACACTTCCGCTTTATTAATTTTCTTGAAACTCGGAATTTTGGCCATATATTTATTTCTAAATAATTTTATTTGATGATAGAATTGTATAATCAAGTATGATAGCACTTTAGAGAAAAATAAAAACCACCTACCCTCAAAAGCCCCCCTTAAATGAATTTTCCCAGAGAAATGTTTTAAATAAAAGTTGTAAATCTTCATATATTTAGTTTATATAGGAAATTTCAAGGAAATCGTCGGAGTCATTTTTGAGAAAATCGCGAAAACGTGAAAAAATCATGTACTAAATTGGAAATGTGGAAGCACTTTCGGTTATCCGATTTTTTTGAAACTCGGAATTCCAACAATATATTCAATTCTAATTAACATTATTTAGATGATAAAATTGTTTGATAAACTGAAATAGCACTTTAGATGAAAACCTAACCTCACCACTCCCCCATTTCTGCCCTTAAATGAATTTTCCCAGAGAAACATTTCAAGTAAAAGTTATAGCTCCTTGTATGTCTAGTTCATATAACAAGTTTAAAGAAAATCATCGCAGCCATTTTTGTGAAAAATGCAGAATGTAAAAAAAACATCAAGTAAAGTGGTACTTCCGGTCGAGGAATTTTGACAGATGATCCACTGTCACATGCCATGGTGATACCTAAACAGAATATCAAGTTTCAACATTCTACGATTTTCGTTTTTGAGCTATGCTCACACAAAGACCGTTTGCTGAAAATCCATTTTTTTGACTCAGGGACGTCAAAATGGATATTTCCGGTGAAAACTCGATATCGAAAATTTGACACGATTACAATACTTCCTCTTAGTAGGAATAAGAGAAAGTAAAAATAGGTTGATGATGATATGTAATAATATCGCAACGTTCCTAATAAGACAATCAATAATTGGCAAACAAGAGGAATTATGTTCACCCATCCTACTTGTAAATTTCAAAAATTCCATCTTTCTAATCCTATATCTAAATCTACAATTTCTTTTATCTATATTTTCGGTAATTAATTAAGTTACAGGACGTTCCTAAAAATAACCAGAAATGATTTTAGTATCCCAGCAAACTGTCTGATTATTTTCAAATGCAAGGAAAGAACGCATAAAAAATAAGGTAATATCTTACACTAAAATGCAAATCATAAATAACATAAGCAAATCATTTATTGAGCATTATATTTATTAATGTAATAAAGATGTACGTATAAGGTAGTTTGCATCATTTTGTAGTTAATAAACAATTTTCGAGCATTTGCCAGTCTTTAGTAAGTTTTGATAAACAGTGTGACTTGTTAGACTAAGCAAAATGCCAAGTCAGGACACAAATGTGCAAGGTATCCATATATTCAAATATATATCTATAAACAGAATGTATATTGTACACTGGAGAAAAGACCAACTTTATTTTTATTTTGGTGTATAAAAATATTTATATTCAAACTAAGTAAAGCCTTATTTGAATTGAAAAATGACCATATGCAAGTATTTAGTTCAACACAGTCCGAAGGATTAATTCGATAAGTTAAAGGTATAAATTTAAAACGCACAAAGAGAACTTGTCCAATGGTGCCAATGAAAAACAAATAATTCTTGGTACATCATGCTACTGAAGTTGTAAAATAAAAATATAAAGATATTAAACTTAATTAAAAAGTTATAATATGGAAAAAAAAATTTAAATAAATGCTTTCAAATTGATTAATGATAATCTCATTTTTAATAAATTATATTGTAGATATTATATAGAAATGAAAAACCGGATAAATTAATAAGAAATAATTGAATAAATTTATCTAAAATTGTAAAGTTAGGAAAAAAATATTCATGACAATAATTAACCAAAAAAATATTATTTTAAAATATGTTTAAATTCTATTAGAGAAAGAATTTCCAGGAGACAAAGAAAATAACGGTAACATGTTTTGCTCGTAGTTATTGCTTTCTCCTATTTCATTTAGGATTGTTATTTAGAAAACAATAAGTAACTAACAAAAAGGTAAACCAGTTAGTATGTACGGTAATCAGGTCATTTCTTTGTGATTTCTCACAATTAACTTCATGGGAATTGTAATATTACCTAAATTTAGGACAAATAGTCTCCTAAAAGTGAATGTATTAAGAAAAATGTTTGTAAATTAAATATAAAAATATTAAAGCAAAATTAAAAATAATTAAAAAAGAAGAATCTTTGTTGAAACCTATAATTTTTACTAAAGTAAAGTAAAAAGATTTTTTTGAAACATATGAGTTTGGAGTATAATTTTTACTTTCTCTTACCCTAGTAAGAGGAGTATATGTACACCACAGATATTCAGTACGTTATCTGTCAAAATTCAACAACCGGAAGTACCACTTTATTAGTTGTTTTTT
>JAAEAF010005354.1:0-31756 GCA_011037195.1 Triatoma infestans | reverse complement strand
TAAATATGTTGTTGAAATTCCCGAGTTTAAAGAAAATCAGGTGACCAGAAGTGGCGTTTTAACTGAAAAGTATTTTTCAATGTTCTATTATTTTCTCTGACAACGGTTCCAAACGATTTTTCTTGAAACTAAGTATGTGACACTACACATATAATGGAGCTAAACTTTTATTTATAACATTTCTCCTGGTAACATCATTTAAGGGGAAGTTTTGGGGTAGGCGTAAGGTAACATTTCTCCTGGTAACGTCATTTAAGGGGAGGTTTTGGGATAGGGGTAAGGTTATGTTTGCCTCTAAAATTGCTATCTTAGTTGGGTATACAATTCTACCATCTGAACAAAATTAATTAGAAATAAATAAATTGCCAAAATTTTCCGAGTTTCAAGAAAATTACTAAACCGGAAGTGTGTTTTTACGGAACAGTTTTTGTGATTTTCTCCATATGAATTTCATTAATTTGGTGTTATGGAAAGTTGTGTGAGTGTTTCACACCAGATTTTTCTTTTTTTTGGTAGTTTGATGTTACTTGGTACGTAAACTAGTAACAGTTTAAACTCTATTGCCCATTTAGTCAGGCCGTAAAGTGGCAATGGCTGTTATCTAATGGAAGCTAAGTCTCTTATAGTTTAGTTATATATGACCCATACGAGATTCATTAAGTAAGTAAAGGCAGTACGTCTATTAATTTTATACTAGTGTCTACCCTTGTAATAGCTGTATGTCTATTTTACAAAATGTCCCAAAAAACCTTAAAGCACCGAAGCTACAAACTTAACCTACTTACCAACAGAGTATCCCATAGTCTCAAGGTCCACGGTTCAAGGACATATTAATAAAGTTATTTTAAATCAATAAACCGGTGAAGCGATTGGACATTGGCTTCGAGCAAGCATGAGGAGCTCTGGAGGGGGGCCCAGGTGCCATACACAGTAAAAGGATGATGCTAAGACTGTATAAAAGAAGGACCCTTAGCCTGGGTAGGAACCAGATTTCTCTGGTGACGATGATATTTACGGGTCATGGTAGGTTCAGGAAGCATCTGCACAAGGTGGGGCTAATAAGCGTGGAACCTTTGTACAGACTATGTCAGGAGGAGGAGGAGACATCCTTCCACGCTATTTGATTGCGTTGCAATAACTAAATTGCGATACGAAGCGACCTGAGGAGATAATAACGCAAAATGATTTGGTGGTGAAAGCCCTTAAACTCTTCAGGAGGGGAGTAGTTCACGTACTAGAAATTATCAGGCATGACACAATAAGCCTTTGTTGGCTGCGGTGGGTATAGCCCACCCACCCATAGACGTTAATAATAACAATAATAAGTCAATAAATGCCTAATAAAACATAGATTCCCCCCTGCACCCCCACCCCCACAAAATCTCACACGTCTTTCTCGTACCTTAATTACTTGTATACCTGTCTTGTGCTGCCTTATGTGCATCAACAAGTCTTCCACTAAAAAATGTATTTTTCACTTTTTCTGATATTTTCTATAAAAATGGCTCCAAAGATTTTCTTTTTTAACTAGGAATGTGGGAACTACACATATAAAGGAGCTACAACTTTTATTTGAAACATTTTCTCCGGGTGACGTCGTTTAAGGGGGGGTTTGGGGGAGAGGTTGATCATCGTTGATTTATACAATTCTACCGTCTAAACAAAATTAATTAGAAATAAAAGATTGCCAAAATTCTCGAGTCCCAAGAAAAATTTTTTACAAAGAAGTGCGTTTTTACTGAACAGTTTTTTACTTTCTCTTACTCCTACTAAGAGGAAGTATTGTAATCGTGCCAAATTTTCGATATCTAGTTTTCACCGGAAATATCCGTTTTGGACCTTATCCCCTGAGTCCAAAAAAGTGATTTTTAGCAAAGGGGGTGTGTGTGTGGGTATATGTATATACTCGTATGTATGTATGTGAACAGCATAGCTCAAAAACGAAAAATCATAGAAAGTTGAAACTTGATATTCCGTTTAGGTATCACCATGGCATATGACAGTACGTTATCTGTCAAAATCCCTCAACCGGAAGTACCCTTTTACTAGTTTTTTTTGTGGGTTTACTTTTGCGTTTTCTCAAAATGGCTCCGACGATTACTCTTCAAACTTGTCATATAAACTACACATACAAGAGCTACAACATTTCTCTGGGAAAATTCATTTAAGGGCAGTTTTGAGGGAAGGGTGGGGTTAGGTCTTCATCTAAAGTGCTATTTCAGTTTATTATACAATTCTGTCATCTAAATAAAGTTAATTAAATTAAATATGCTGTTGAAATTCCAAGTTTGAAAAAACATCGAATAACCGGAAGTGCGTTTACTTTACCACTTTACTGAATGATTTCTTTCACTTTTTCGCGATTTTCTCAAAAATAGTTCCGACGATTTTCTTAAAACTTCTTATATAAACTAAAACTAAACATACAAAGATCTAGAACTTTTATTTAAAACATTTCTTTGGGAAAACTTCATTTAAGGGCACTTCTAGGGGAGGGTTGGGGTTATGTTTTTCTCTAAAGTGCTACTATCATAGTTGATTATATGAATTCTATCATCCATACAAAATTAATTAGAAATAAATAGATGGCCAAAATTCCGAATTTTAAGAAATTTAGTTAACCGGAAGTGCGCTTTTACTGAACAGTTTTTTCAGTTTTCGACGAATTTCGTTAAATTTGGTACACAAACTATAAAATTCGTCAATTATAATTTTGAGAACCTAGGAGTACGAGAAAGTTGTGTGAGTGTTTCACACCAGATTTTTTTTACTTTCTCTTACTAATTTTATAGGGAACTTATTTGTTTTGATAATGATACCATTTCTGTTCCACAGGAGGATCAACTAGCACGTGTTTTAGAAAAGAATACTGAATTGACTATAAAAAATACTAATCTGCAGAAACAAGTCCAGCAACTACAAAATGTAGGTATTAATAATTTAAATGTATTTTATTTTATAATTTTAATAGGGTGGCTCCGCCCCCTAAACCCCACCCGTACTGTCGCCGCCCAACTTCCGGTCGCTGGGCCAACAGTGTGTGAAAACACTTCCATTCAAGTGTTCAATATTACATTTTTTCTGCTTAGGTAATTAGATAATAGCTTTATCATAATTATATACGATCAGAATATAGAGACGTGGCAAGATGTACTCTACAGGGTCATTGCAGCAAAATATTTAATATACATTAGAATATATTGATAGAATTCCAGATTTGAACACAGTTTTAACTAACTAAAAAAAGAAACCTTCTAACTTGCAATTTTTACTAAAATATTTTATGACTTCAATAAACAAGTTTTTCCTGAACAAAAATCTTTGCGTTTTTACAACCCTTACAATTCCAAAAAAAGCCCAAATGTCCTTCCAGGGTACCTGGAGCTATCTTTGGACGTTAAAAAATAATTTTTTTTTGGCCATGTAAAAACTGGGCCACGGAGCGGAAGAGATGGTGTATCAAAGGTGGCCCAAATCTGGGTTTTTTTTTTGTTTTTTTTATCCCGAAGGGGGAAAAATGCCCATTGGCACCTTCCGACTGCGTCGGGTGTGTGGGGCTTTTACCCACTAAAAAACCCCCTCCTCTAAAACAGGCGTGGAACCCCCCCTCTGGGACCATCTTATGACATTGCATCAGAGGAGTCGCCTCGTATTGTGCTCTACTAGCCGTTGCTCTGTTAATGGAAGTTATACATACTCTCTCCTTTTCTGTTTTAAGATGCACTCGGTGTACCCCGCAATTAAACTCCATGCCTCTTTTTCCTGTAGCATCTTCTCTACCAGGTTTTCTGGAGTTAGTCTCCCGGTTTTTCTCCATAGTTCTTCTCTTTCTGTTTTCCATCTACGACAGATGAAAAACGTATGATGGGCGTCATCTACATCAGCGTCCCCGTATAGATAGATAGATTCTACCGGGGGAATGGCTATTCAGCCTACGCCACCGCGACACCCCAAGGATCTATTGTGGCACCCCCCTAGTTGGAGACCCTCCCCCTATCCTGTCCTTAACCGAACTGTGGAATTGGGGGGGGGCTCCCAGGTGGTCAATCAGAGCACCCGCCATCAGAGCACCCTCTCGAGTCCTGCTTGCCTTAGAAGACTTAATAGGTCCGAGAGAGGGCCCTGGCTGAGGCTTGTTTTCACCAGCTTCTCTTTACCAAAGAGGCGGTACCTTAGCCAGACCAGCCCCTCGCACTGACATACCACATGCAGTGCCGTCTCCTCTTCTTCCTGACAAAACCTGCACAGGCTATCCGTTGCCAGGCCCATGCGATGCATGTGCTTATTTAATCTACAGTGGCCAGTGAGAATGCAACTGCTATCCTTATGGCCACCCGGCCTAGTTGGAGTAATTCTGCAGTTAGCTTGGGCGAGTAGCTATAGATAACCTTTTTCGCCTGTCTCTGGCCTGGAGTTTTGACCCACCATTCCCTTGATCGGTCCTGCATCCATAGCTTAATGGATGCACTCCTGAGGCATCTTGAGACACCACAGAACGGCTCCGGCCCGATAAGTGCTCTCATTGAACCCTCCCGGGCCAGGCGGTCCGCCGCCTCATTGCCTCTGTAACCCGAGTACCCAGGTACCCAAACCAGGAAGACCTTATTGTGGCTACTAATTTCCCTGAGTGCACCTAGGCAGTCCCACACCAGCCTTGAGCTGATCTCCCACGAGTCAATTGCCCGCAGAGCAGCCTGGCTATCCGAATAAATGACGACTCTGGAGTTATGCACTCCCCGTCTTCTTATTTCGGCGGCGCAGATAATAATCGCGACTAGCTCCGCCTGAAAGACCGTAGCTAGCCTTCCCAGGCTGACCGAGATATTACATCTCGGATGAGCCCCGTACACGCCGGCTCCCACTCCGTCCCCCATCTTGGACCCGTCCGTGTACCACATAGATTCGCCTGTAATTGGCGGCCCATTCTTCCATGCCCCTCTGTCTAATATCAAGACTTTGAAGGGTTTTTGGAAGTCATACCTAGGAGTCATCATATCCGTAGGCAGGCCCAAAATCGGGTCCGCCTCCAGCTCCTCCCATAGGTCTTGATGCTTCCCAGTGTGCCTGGGATAAATGGGCGCTTGTCCCTGTTGTAGTCGTGCCACAACTGCTCTTGCAACGCCTTGGACGTAGATGTGGAGTGGTGGAAGGTCATCATGGCACCCGTCGTACTCAAACAGGCCAGCCTTTGAATACTTCCGAGCGCTCCCGGCCCCCCCATCTGCAAGGTCTTTGTCCACCACGCCACCGCCCCGTGGGTTACCATTGGTCTCACGACACAGGTATAAATCCACAGAGCCATCTTCGGACTTAATCCCCAACTTTTACCGCATAGCCTCCTGCACCTACCCATGGCGATTTTGGCTTTGTGTGCGGTGATATTAATATGGGAATTCCATGTCAGCCTTCGGTCAAAAATGACCCCCAAATATTTGGCTTCCATGGCAAAGGGGATCGCGACCCCTCCGAGCATTGGCTGTTGTAAGCCTTGTAAATTTCTCTTCCTTGTAAAAGGAACCACTTGAGTTTTGTGGGGATTGATGGAGAGACCCTCCGCTCTACACCATTTGTTCACAATGTTGAGCGCCCCCTGAGTGCGCTCCAAGACGGTTACCGCGAACCGCCCCCTCACCACGATCGCCAGATCGTCCGCGAACCCTAGGCAATGAAAGCCTTCCGCGGTTAATTTGGTCAGGATGTCATCGGCTAACAACGTCCACAGCAATGGCGACAAAACGCCTCCCTGCGGACAGCCTCTACTCCCCTGGCCACAAGAGATGAATTGTCGATGGTGGCTATATTAGTCCTTCCCAAAAGACTAGTCCTTATCCACTGACTAATTGTAGGGGGCGTGCCCCTTCTTGTCAGTGCACCAACAAGAGACTCTGAGGACACATTATTAAAGGCGCCCTCTATATCCAAAAAGGTGACTACCGCAATTTCCTTGTCGTCAAGCGACTTCTGGAGTAGCCTATTTAGGTCGTCCAGAGCCAAATCTACGGACTTCCCTGCCTGATAGGCATATTGGCGATTATTGAGAGGATTAATCCTCAAAATCTCGTCCCTTATAAACCTGTCAACCATCCTCTCCATCACCTTCAACAGAAAGGAGGACAGGCTTATTGGCCTAAACGACTTTGGCGTTTGATCTACCGATCTCCCTACTTTCGGGAGGAACACGACCTTCACCTGTTGCCATTCTGTCGGTATGAATCCCCAGGCCAAACAGCCTCTAAAGATCCTACATAGGTGTGGTGTCAACACCTCCACCGCCTTCTGCAGGAAGACGGGGTAAATTCCATCCACGCCTGGTGCTTTATAGGGCTTGAATCTTCCAATCGCCCATCTTAGCCTATTCGGCTGTATGACGTGATTCGCGATTTTCCAATCCGCCCGACCAGGCCTTCTCAGCCCCTCAACCTCTAAAGGGGCCTCTCCATAAGAGGACCCTGGAAAATGTGTGCTCATGAGCAACTCCAGCGACTCCTCTATCGAGTTAGTGTAGGTTCCGTCATCTTTCTTCAGGAACCCTACCCTGTCCGCAGTACCTTCTCTTGCTAAGATTCTGTGGATTCTCGCGCACTCCGAAGTGTCTGCTACGTCCTCACAGAATCTTCGCCAGGCTTTACGCTTGGCCTTCCTTATTTCGACATTATACTGCGTCAGTACCCTTCTATACGATGCCCAGTCTTGGTTGATTTTGGCTTTATTAAACAGCCTCCTCACCTCTCTCCTCCTTCTCTCGAGGTGATCATTCCACCAGACCGTCTTCGACCTATTAGGCCTTTCCCTCTCCGGACAGTTTTCCCTGTAGGCGTCCAAAATCGCCTCGGTTACCTGTGCCACTGCCCGTCCCAGACTTCCTATTGTCCGTACATCCACTTTAAGGCCACCGAGAGACTCACTGAGACTCCCCACAAAGCGTCCCCGTATATGCATGTGGCCGATGTCCTCTTCTTCCTCCTGTAGAGGTACTCCATGAAGTACCCATGTCCGGAGAGAATTTGTGTGAGATAAAAGTTTACCTCGCCAAAACTCCGGGTAGCCCACAGTATGGGGTCTCCGATCAATCAGTGCGTCCATCTTCCTCTACTTTCATCTCTCCATCTTCTCCTCCACTCTTCCTGCAGAGTGATCGTCGCAATGCGTGACGCCTCCTCCTTTCTAAGTTCTCTATTTTGAAAACAGAAGCGTCTCATCGAAGCCATTAAGTCTATTGGGGCGGTGCCCGCAATGACTAAGGCCGCAGGTTCAGATACCGTGCGATAAGCACTGATTATCCTAAGCGCGCCCCTGCGCTGCACAGCTAAGAGTCGCTTAATATGGGTTTGTTTCAGAGCCCCAGCCCATACTTCGCATCCGTACAGCATGACTGCATTTGCTGTAGTCAGCACCAGCTTCCTCTTATTGGCCGTCGGCCCACCTATGTTTGCCATAGCTCTGCTGAGCATTGCAGTGATCTTCATCGCCTTTGTGGACGCGTATTTTACGTGCTCTCCGAATGTTATCCTTCTGTCCAACATGATCCCAAGATACTTCACCTCCTTTTTGGGATCCATCTCTGTTGAGTCAATTTTAAGACTTCTTCCTACATCCGTACGGCGTCTGGATATTATTAGTATTTCTGTTTTTTCGGGTGCCAATTCGAGTCCATGCTCTTCGAGCCAGGTTCGCGCACGTCTCATGACCTGATTAAGTCTTACTTGTCCCATCTCTACGTCTCTTGCTACGATGACTGCTACGATATCGTCGGCATACCCAACGAGAAAGGTCCCTGCCGGCATCTCCATCCGTAAGATCCCATCGTATGTGACATTCCACAGGTCCGGTCCTAAAATTGACCCCTGTGCAGCTCCTCCTGTTATCCGATGGTATCGGGTCCCTTCTATGGTATTATAGCAGAGAATCCTGTCTTTCAGATAATTGTCTATCATCCGAGCAAGATATTCAGGTATATTAAAGTCCTTTTCTAGTGCCTTCAAAATATCCTGCCATCTGACCGAATTAAAAGCGTTGCGGATATCGAGAGTTGCAAGTACTACGATCTCCTTGGGGTGTAAACTACCGAACACCGCCTCCTGTGCAGCCTTCACAACATACTCCGCAGCATCAAGTGTTGAATGTCCCGGTCTAAAACCATGTTGTTTATCACTCAAATCGCCGGCAGTCTTGATTGCATCCATCAGGCGTGGCTTAAGCATTTTCTCTAGCAGTTTCCCTGCGGTATCTAGCATGCACAGTGGCCTATATGCCGCCGCAGTGCTAGGGTCGCCTTTTCCTTTGGGTATAAGCACCAATCTCTGCATCTTCCATCTTGCCGGGAAGACACCCATTTTTAAGCATTTATTGTACATATTAAGTAAGAGCTGTGGGTGCGCTTTAGCTATTTCCTTGATCAATTCCGCCGGGATTCCATCTGGTCCAGGGGCCTTGTTATTCTTAAGTAACCTCGCTGCATCTTGTAGTTCATCTAGAGAAAATTCAGGTATATCTCCTTCCTGTATCCTCCATTGTCTACATATGCGTTCGGGGTGAGTGGGGAACAGCTTCTTCACTATTCCTTCCATCTGAAGGCCCTCCATCCTAGGTATCTGCTGCTGGTGTCCTAATTTACGCATGACTGTCTTATATCCGCGCCTCCAAGGGTCAGTATTTATATCCTGGCTAAGCTCGTCCCACTTCTCTCTTTTGCTCTTAATAATCGCTTGTTTAAGGGCTCTCTTAGCTCTTTTAAATTCTACTCGTTCTCTTTCCGCTTCCTCCAAATCTCTTCTCCTAGCTCTGGTCACTTTGCGCCGAAGTTGCAAACAGCTTCTCCTTAGCTGTGCTATTTCATCGTTCCACCAATATACCGGTGGTCTTTTTCCTCTGGGCTTACCCTTCCTGGGCATTGCAGCATCACACGCCCAGTGTATCACTTCCATAGTAACGTGCGTGATTTCTTCTGCCGATCCTGCATAGGTAACTGCCTGTGTCTGATCCTGCGCTATCATTAGATCGAAGGCTTTCTTATCTAACCGCTTTAGGTTCCAGCCTGATAGCTTAGCTGCATTCTTCACACTACTCTTTCCTTGTGTGATCAATTTGAACGTAATATACTGGTGGTCGCTTCCTGTATAGTCTTCCATTACTCGCCAAGAAGTAACTTTACCTGCCAGTGTATCCGTAGCAAATATGATATCCGGGATGGTTCCCATCTGTCCTGCTCTCCTGAAGGTGGGCGTATTTCCAGCGTTAACTGTATAAGATTACGTCTCGCAATCATGTCCAGGATGAATCTTCCCCTAGCATCAGTGGTTTCCATGCCCCATTCGGGGGCTTTGGCGTTAAAATCTCCTGCTAGGACCACTCCTTCCCTCCAATCTTGTATAGTTTCCTCCAGGTCTTCGATTTTCTTTCTAAAATCATGAAATCTCTCATTTGGTTTAAGATAGCAACTAACGTATCGCATGCCCTTACTTCTAGTCCATACATATCCAGGTCCGGCGCCATGTACCTCTACCGGTATCTTGTTTGGGTCTAAGACCCATATGGCCGCAGTATGTAAATCATCTTGGAACCAAAAGGGACTGTCTCTGTCACGGTATTGTTCACTAAGTATTAGGAGTTCTATCTTCCGTTCTAGAATGAGCTGGTCTAATAGAGCATCCGCTGTTCTACTCCTGTGAGCGTTGCCCTGCAGGACATTTATATTCGCTTTCATACTCAGTTTCCTCGTCATATTCATTGTGACTTTATCTAGTTCTCCGTGCTCTCTCCAGCGCTTGCCGGAAGGCTCTGCAACTCCCTGAACCCGCGGCGTGCCTCAAGCTTCTCTCCTCCAAGCCTTCCTCTTCGCAGAGGAAGCATCTCGGGTCTTCTTTGCATTCTTTTTTGAAGTGGCCTGATATTCCACAATTTATACACAATCCTTCTATTCTTCTGTTAGGTCCCCTACATTCTGCTTGGCGGTGTCCATATCCGAAGCATGAGAAGCATCTAACCACAACTACCCTTCTGCGTACGCGGCAATTGATCCATCCGATCTTGATCCGTCCGGCTCGCAGGAGGCCTCTGCCTTGCCTTCCTTTAAAGAAACTATAGCCATCTTTTGTTCCCTAAAATTGGGGTTACTCACATATATTTTGGCGTCTTCTGCTGCCTCTCCGAGATCTCTAATCAGAGCTACCCGCACTTCTTCCTCAGTAGTATAGCTATCCATGTCTCTGATTTCCAGAGACATCGTAGGTTGTAGACATCTGATCTCTGTGCCTTCTCCTAGCGTGTTGGTCAGCGCTTCTCTGAAGGTTCTCTTACTCTCTGTGTTGGGGCCAAGTTCTAGTAAGATTTCTCCTGCCCTAGTTTGCCTGATAGCTCTTATCTCAATGCTGTCATTGGACGGATCCATTTTCTGCCTTATATCACGCAGAGCCTCTGCATATGTCTTCCCCGGTCCAGGTTTGATAGCTATCGCCTCAGGTCTCGGGGGTCGCTTATTTTTCTTGTTTCTCTTCTTTGCTCTTCTTGATATTCTATGTTCCATAGCTGTCTCTGTCTCCGTACATTCATGTCTACCACCATGCACTCCTTCATCTGCATGTCTTTCCTCCTCTCTCAAAATTCTCTTCTCCCGTATCAACGTCCTTCTCCTATTTCCTCCTCTCTTTCTTCTTCTGCATGCTCTGCAAGCCTCTATCCATTCTCCGCCTTCCTCGCTCTTGTCGTATGAGGAATTATATATTTCGCGGAGGTGATAGCGTTCGACATATGCTGCAGGCTTAGATATTCGCGCATAAATTCATTATAAGCACTGAACTGACTACCGATACTTGTGACCCCGGGTCAATAACGGCGCGAATAGTACGACTCTGGCCCATTGAGTCCATTATAGTGGCGGTTTAGGTACCTAGTAACACCATTGGAATATGGGGGTTTGATGAATTGAATAAACAAGTTTGTTCAGGAACATTAGAATCTGCGGTAGAAACAGAATTAACTTGAGGTGAAGCGTTATTGACTGACTGCGAGATAGGTGAATCATGGATAACCTGAGAATGCAACAGTGTGTGATGGCTGTTGGAATTACATAAGCGGCAAACCGATTTAGATTTGCAGAATCGCCGGACATGTGAACCGAAACAAAACATTTTTCTTGTTGGCGTATAAAGTCATATCTTCGATCTATGGTGAGAGCGGCAAATTGGGGACAAGAAAACACCGAGTGAGCGGATTTACAGTATACACAGGTTTGAGCGGATGATCTGGAGCGCTGTACCTTTGACATCGGTTTTCTGAGTGAAGATGAAGAATTCAACATAAATATTTGCTTAGAATTCGATTTGAATTCCTTGACAGCTGTAGGAGGCCATGAGTGTTGAATGAAATACCGGGTGACAGTTCCAATATTTGTACCTGAGAAACTACAAAATCTATAAATTGTTGATAGGTAGGAATACCAGCTGTGGCAATCCTCTCTTCGAATTTACGAGCTGTTACGGGATCTAAATTTTGAAGCGAAATCGAAAACAGCAGGAAGTCGCATAAATCTGACAAATTTGAAGCCTTAAGGGCACTGACAGAGTTTTGGTGAACATTCAAAAATGACCTGAGATTATTTAACGAAGGAGAAGAACTTCTCTTGAAACTAGTTATCTTTGATAAATACATAGCGGCAATTCTGCGAGGGTTAGCGTAACGGGAAACGAGTGCGTTGTACGCGACTAAATAATTTTCTTCAGTGAAAGAAAGGCCAGAAATAACAGCAGCAGCCTCTCCTGTTATGGCCGATTTCAAGTATTGAAATTTCTGAACTTGAGATAATTCTTTAACGTCGTGAACCAGCGACTTATAAGTACTGTGGAATTCAGGCCACTGATCAATATTACCGGCGAATTGAGGAATAGAGGAATATTCGAGGGAGCGGATTGAAAATAGGGTGAGGCGAGGTACTAATATGCGTATCTGCGGTAAAAGGAGGAGGTGGCTCCTGCTTCTTTAAGAGTAAATACCGTGACTCAATATGTACGATTAAGTCCGTGAATGAATTGCTAACCTGGTTTATTTCGAGCTGATCGCTAGTTTCGAGTAAGAAATTAATATCTTTCATTTTACTTTGTATGGTTTCAAACTTTTCATTGAGTTTTTCTGCTCTCGATACATACGCCTGAAGGGTAGCTAATTGAGGTAACTGTAAAGTTGTTACTCTGTCATGAATAGTGGTGACATTTGAAAATACTTCATCGCGGTCTGCAAGCAAACGGCGACTGGTCATGAGCAACTTGGCGTACTCAGGATCAGAACCCGGTTGTGCCTTGGCCTCAGTGTTAGGCATGGTTCCGTATTCGTGGACAACAGAGCGAGGTGTACCCAGGATAAGAAGGAAGCGGGATATAAAATATTTTAATCGAAATGAAACAACTGAGTGTAGAGATGCACATAAATGAAACAGTTTAACTGCACATAAAATAATTTATGATTCGTAAAATTCTTTAATTGTATCGAATTTAATTAATAATAATTAATACTGAGAAAAGAAAAAAATGAATAAGCGATTGAATTGAATTGAAGAATTAAAAGGCTTATTTCAATGACATACGTTGACAGGTAAACATAAACAATGACAATGGGAATGTAAACAAGGCAGGTTACATGAGGTTACAGCCAGCTGTGGGAAGTGAGTAACAGCGCTCTAGCGGGGTTATACGTAACACTGCGAGACACGGCGGGAAGAGTGTACCGCCTAGCAACAAGAACTTTTAAAGGCTGTTTTTTTTGAAATTGAACTTTATACTTGAGGCCAACTTGAACAACTATAGATACGTACAATTTTAACTTCCAATGTTGTGATTATACAGACATGCTCTGAACATGCACAATTTTGTTGCAAGATATTGCGATTTTTTAATTTTTTGAGATGAATTAATTGATTTAAAAAGGGAAAAATTATTATTTTTATGAATCTGACTCGTTAAAGTATATTAGAAATAATTATGGATTTTAATTTAGAAATAAATTCACCGATTTTGAAAAGAGAAAGTTACTATTTTCATGAATTGGACACTTGTTAGATTAAAATTTGTTATTTTTGTTTTTTTTTAATTCGGCCCGGAGGACCAGAATTTGTCTGATCTTGTCAAACAAAGCGGTAAGTGGACTGTATTTGATAGGGTGTAGTTCTTAATGCGGGGAAACAGAGAATACTAATTCAAATAAGCATGAATAATAGAACGCTTACCTTGCAAGATGTGGACACTGGCTTAACAACGCTCCAAGGAAAGAGATCCCAAAAGGAAAAGAGAGTCGACTCCCCCCCCCCTGGCCCCAGATACCTTGTGAACGTAGATGGTGTCCTTCCAGTCTAAAAGGCGAGCCGATTGAAGGCCAAGTAGGCATAAGTATGTTCCTTTGTATAATGTACCGTACTTAAGCGGGGAACATGCGGTGCAACGAGAATAACGGAAAACTGCGTACCCGTGAAAATGCGGTGTAACGAAAGAGGCGAGAAACGGCACGCCCGTATACTTTGCAGTAAACTAACAGAGAGAAAACGAAATGCACTTAACATGCGGGGTAGCACCGTGGAAAATATAGAGCACTTCCGTGCGTGTACGAGCGTATAGTACAACAGTTTTCGAACAGAACTACTACTAGTAACAGATTCGAGGTGAAACCGGACAATGTGCAATCGGAAGTTATCGTAATTACGACAACGGCCGAAAGTGACATATGTGTTGCAAAAGGTATACATTGGGAGACAAAAAGGTGTCAGGAGATTAAACATAAACTATAGTATATCAAAGTTTTTTATTTATTTATTTAAGCCGGGTCAACATCTACGGTCATTGGCGCCCGGGGCCTTTTCAGTGCACTGCCGGCCTCCGGAACCATTTTCTTTCGTAGCAGATAACACAGTCCATCACCGGACTGTGAGCTGTAGAGGCTCCTAGGAAGAAAAAAATTTGAGGGTAGTACAACTGGAATGTTACTAATTATTATTTATTTCCAGGTGAAAGGCGGTAGTGAACAACCTCGACCTGCTGACAAACTGGAGACCATTTTGAAGGTAGGTGGAGTTAGAAATAAATAAATAAAAAAAAAGAGGCAGACCCTATGTGCGTAACCAGGATGGGCTGAGCCTCCTGGACTCCCTCAGTAGTTTACCGCTTTGAGCATACTGCCTAAAGCTGAAAAGCGTGTGGCGTTTCAGTGTTTGTTTAGCAGAATACAAAAATATAAATAACCAAATACACATTTACTTTACTTACACATATTTTCGTGACTTTTTCCGAAACGATTTTCGCTTATAAACAATCCCCTAGCAAAAAAAAATGTTTTAATTTCCAAAACTTCCCTGAAAGATAGCGCCACCTAAAAGTAGTACTGTACTACTTACTAACTAGTACTTGTTGAAATTAGTTCAAAAATTCTCGCCAATTAGCACCACTAATCAGACACTATTTTACTTTTGAGCTCCTATATACGTCAGTTCACCTGACACAAAATCAGATTTTTTTGTTTCCAGGCAACATTTCTCCGGGTAAAAAGTCAATTCCCGAGTTTCAAGAAAAAAAAAATTATTAAACCGGAAGTGCGTTTTTACTGAACAGTTTTTTTTTTCAATTTTTCGCAATTAAATTGTGGTATACTAACTATAAAAATTAGATAATTAGAAATTTTGTTAGAAAAAGTTGTATGAGTTTTTCACACCAATTAATAATAATTGGATATTGTTTCAGCAAATGCGAGAGGCAAATGATCGTAGAAAAGAGATTGAAAAAGAACATACGGAAACGGTATCTTTACTAAAGGAACAACAATCTGAAATACAGAGAAAAGTTGCGTCTGATAAATCCAAAGCTTATGAGAGTATTGAAACTTTACAGGTATGGGTGACAAATTTTCTTATTTATGTAAGTTTTATTTCTTACGGTTGTAAGTGGAAGATTTTTTTTTTTTTTGTGATTTGATATTTCGTTTATGTAATAGTTCCGCTTTTGTTATGGAAGATTTTGTAGATAAAAATCCATGCGTCTTCACTGAATGGTTCTTATTCTATACAAAAAAGTATTGGCAAATCTGTTTATTGGGTAAAAGTCTAAAAAAAAAAAATCGGATTTAAATATTAATCCAACATTTCAGGGGTAACATTGGTGCCCTTCTTCAGGAGCTCTTTAGAGTAGAAGAGGAGTTACATTGAGAACGTTGTAATTGAACATTCATTTTAATTTTAAAGTCCTGATGATTTGAAAACCATACTAATTATTTTTAGCATTACGGTTGAAGATATGGCGCTTGCAGCGCCATTTTGTCTACGCCATCTTGAAATGCCATCTATCTTTAAAGTGTAACCTAAAATCGGAAATTTTATGACCGGTTTTGGGGTTTTGAGTCCTTACGCGTTGGTATAGTGGCTAGCGCACTCGCCTTTCGTGCGAGAACTCAGGGTTCAATTCCCGTGAGGGCAAAGTCGGTGTTGACCCAATATCGGGATAAAAAGTGGGAAGCTACATGCTTCCCTGGATAACCCCTTTCCTCTCAGTACTGGGGGGTAGTTTATAGACCGTACCTAGCCTTTCGAGTTTACCAGTCCCCCGTTACAAGCAACGGATAGTTTAACAAGAGAGGGATGTCACCACCATGGAGAGGCTGTTTGTGCAATACCTCTCCATGGCAGAAGTGCCTAGGCACACCCCCGCTTGACTCATTTAAGGGCAGGTTGAGATACGCTCAACTCTGATTGGTTGGGGTGAGGGATTCCCCAATCTGGAGAGCCAGAGGCTGATTGCACCGCGAAGAGTGGGCGATGGTGACGCCACATACCCGCGCCCAAATTTTCACAATTCTCAAAGTGGGAAGCTACAGTTAGTAGCGCCTTAGGTAGCGAAGGCCGGAACTAAACGGCGTGGGAATTGCGGCGTGCTTACCACACGCACCCCTATTCAAATCGCCGTCTGGCAAGCTTTGGCCCTTCATGAGCTGTTGCATCATAGGGTTTTTTTGGGGGAGGGGTTTGGCACCTTCTATCAACTTCTGCTCCCACATCATTTGTCCACAGCCTCCTATATATGTATCTTCTCCCCATTGACCCTGCTAAGCCTTCCTTTTCTGCAAAATGAAGGGTAGTGCCGGCCCCCCACTGATCAGGCCCAACCAATAGTGCCCCCCAGACTCTTTGCTGCTTTTATCTTATTCCAATTCATTTGCCCACAGGCTGCTCCCTTCTCTCTTATGCTTGTCCCCTCTCCAACCATAAGCCCTCTTTCTTAGAATCTTAGTTTTACTTCTCTCAATTCCTTTCAGCCTACAGTCTCCTAATCGAAATTGAGTTTTCTCCGGAAATACATGTATTGAGCTCCCCTGAGTACGAAAAAAAGTATTTTTAGCATATGGTCGGGATATGTATGTGTGTCTGTGTATCTCTCACTCTCTCTGGGTGTGCTGTGTGCTAACAGAATATTTAAAAAACGAAAAATTGCAGGGAGCTCCAAATAAATTCCAAGTGTGTTGAAAACATGTATTTCCTGTGTAAGCTCAATTTTCGACTAATTAACATCATATCCTTTGTTATTTCAGTCTAAAATTCGTGAATTGGAAAAAAAGGCTGAATTACAAAATGTTTTACACGAAGAATTGGTGCTGGAAATGGCAGCTATTAAAAGAAGTTCCAAAGGTACTGCAACACAGCACCAGAGAACTACTGCACCACAGGCAGGAAGTTGGCCAAACTGTCACCTTTCACCAGAGTCTAGTATATCTTCTCAAGGTAAGCTGCAAATTTAAAAAACTTTGCTAGAACTAGAAGTAGAATTGCAGAACTGTTTAGCTAGCTAGCGAGAAGGTTAGGGTCGTAGTGGCATAAATTGATGTGGATGTTTCGGCAGCTTTTGGGAACTATGGTGACTCCTCAAATGTGGCGGTATATGGTCGAGTAGGACACGCCTAATTCAGCTGAAAGTTTTTCTGGTGCATAGTGCAAGGACCCACATTGTACATCTGCCGCCAGAAAAGCTGAATCCAAGGAAGAGGATATCCTGGATGGGGCTTACTTTCCAGGCACATATCCCTACTCTAAATTTTTTTTGAACTAGATCTGTGCAGCCCCATGATCACTGTACAGAGCCTTCCTTTCTCTACTTAAGTAATTTTGGGAGCAGCGTATTTGGCAGTAGCCTTACTGCTAGTTCTGAGGAAGTTAGTGCTGGAAATGGCAGCTATTAAAAGAAGTTCCAAAGGTACTACTGCAACACCAGAGAAAGGAAGAAGTCCCAGAAAACTACTGCACCTCAGATAGGAAGTTGGCCAAACTGTCACATCTTTCACCAGAGTCTTGTATATCTTCTCATTCTCTTTCTCTTACTTACTTTTTTTTACTCCTAAGTAAGAGGAAGTATTGTAATCGTACCAAATTTTCTATATCGAATTTTCACCGGAAATATCCGTTTTAAGACCCTTAAGTCCAAAAAGAAGTCGTTTTTCGAAAGTGGCCTGTGTATGTGTGTATTTATGTGAGCAGTGTAGCTCATAAATGAAAAATCGTACGAAAAGTTCAAACTTGATATTCCCCATTTAGGTATCACCATGGGATCCGGACAGTACGTTACCTGTCAAAATTCCTCAACCGGAAGTACCACTTTACTGAATTTTTTCACTTTTTTAGCGACTTTTTGAAAAATAGCTCCGAAGATTTTCTACAAACTTGTGTATCAAGTACACATACAAAGTGCCACAACTTTTATTTGAAATATTTCTCCGGGAAATATTTTGTAGGGAGGGGTGGGATTAGGTTTTCCTCTAAAGTGCTATTTCAGTTTATTCACCATCATCTAAATCAATCAATTCTATCTTCTAAATAAATAATATTAATTAGAATTAAATATGTTGTTGAAATTCCGTGTTTGAAAAAATCGGATGACCGGAAGTGCATGTTTCCTCAAATGAATTTTCTGGAACTTTGACCCCAACCAATTAATTTTTTTCTTGTTTGTTTTAAAAGGTTTCTGTAATTGAGTAGCTAAAGTTTAAATTTTTTATTTATTTTGATTTACAGATGTAAACTGTGTAGATCAGACTGGACTTAGTTCTTGTAATTCTATTGATAATCATGTGGAACAAAGATCTGCTACAAAAAGGACCCAGTATTCAGGTATTTTATAGTAATTGGAAACAATATCCGAGTGTTTTGCTGTGTACTTTTGCACCTGAAAAAAAAATATTGATTAGTTGCAAATGATAAACAGGTGTGGGTAGCACGGTTGCAGCACAGAGTGCAGATCTGCACATGCATAATCAACAAGTTGCATGTATCACTTCAGAAATTGATTGTATTATGGAAAAAATCGACCAGGATAATCGTATTCTTGCTGAATTGGATAAAAGCCGGTTTACTATTGGTTAGTGAGTTTTTTTTTTGAAAATTAAATATTTTAATGTTGGTCACACTGAAAATTTTAGGAAAATTTTGTGTCATTGATGATGCACTCCAAAATATTTTTCTCCCACTTCAGTGCTCTTTGTAAGTTATTATTTGTAGATACCCATAAATGGTGATAGGTGGTAACCCTAGGCCGGAGGCAGGCGAAAATGTTTATAGCCCAGACTTATTATTATTCGTTTGTGGGAAGAGACCAAACCCTACGCTATCGAAAGCGTATAGCTTTTCACAGAGGTCCTTGGAACCTAATTTCTCCGGGCCCTTAAACCATAATATCCCTAGTTAGAGATCTAAGAAGAGTCGAAGCCCTTGTGCAGGCTATGTCAGGAAGAGGAGAAGACGGCCTCTTACTTTTTGTTAGATTGTGTCACAATCGGCAGATTGCGGTACGAGATCTTTGGAACGTTGAGACCGGCGGATATCGTACTGCAAGAAGGACTGGTGGGGAAAGCCCTGGACTCATGAAGAGGGGAGGATTCCTCCACTAGACATTAGGGGGTTGGCACAATAAGCCTCAATGGGTAGGCTGCATAGTCTGGGTTGGAGCCCACCCTTGCGCCATTCTTTTCTATTGTTCCAAGAAACAGCAACATCTTACTAATAGCCCTGTCCGGGACACCCATTGACCATCTTAGACTGCCAACAATCCACTTATCTATAAAGATGAATGCTTTAACACTACCCATGACTGGAAGCTTGACAGATATTTGTCTAAAGATACACCAAAAGCAGGCACGGGACCAATGAATAGGAGAGAGACGCCTAATTTGGCAAACCTATCCACCTCCTCATTCCCCCAAATAATTCCCATATGACCTGGTACCCAGACTAGAAGCACATATCCTTCAAGGAAGAAAGCTCTTCCAGTTTTCTAAAACATTCTAGTATCAACTTGGAAGTGAAAACACATGAATTCAACACCTTCCACGCAGCTCGACTGACCGAGCAGATCTAATCTAATCTGGAACTCGGGGCCTCCAAAGAGGATTAGCACTTAGACCACAGCTGGGCCCATTGTGCACCCCATAGAACGCCTCACATCAGCCGTGTATCATTAAAAAACGCCAGAACTGTGGAGAATGAAATTTCTGATCCCGCATTTCGGCTCCAAAATGTGGACACTAAATTTCAGGACTCTCCAAGGAAGGTGAAGCGGTGGTGACATCCTTTTGGCACATTTGTCCTGCAGAGTGAGTCCGCAAAGAGACCCATATTATGCAGATGCTTCCTTAGAAGGTAGTGCCCAGTAATTCTCCTTAGCCCCATTTTGTTCTGCCTAGGAGATAGGTTGTACGAGACTTCGATGGACCCTCCTAGAAAATCTTAAGAGTGCCTCGCCCAGCAATATTTGTTTGTCCAATATAGTATGTTTCGTTTCATATGGATCAATACACGGTGTAGAAAGAGAGACAAAAATGACAGGACCACTCTCTCGGACTAGAGTTGGAGAAACTGCATGAATACTGCGACGGGAGATAGATATACAACAGAGTTCGCTCGCCAGTCACAACGTGTCATTTACCTTACCCTTTATCACTCTACCATATTCTACCATTTTAGTGTAAGTCCAGGCAGTCAGTGTCAGTTCTTACATTATACAGTGTTCCGCCATATCTAGTTTGTTCATTCAAACCAAACCATTTCTCTCCTTCATCATACCCATTATATTTCCGTGTTAGCCATTTTTTCAATAGCCCCACTGGCAGTAAGACCGAACAGATACAAACACCTTTTAAGTTAGTGTTATGGACCTACAGCAAAGAATAGCATAAACTTCAGCCTGGAAAAAATAGTGGTCCATTTAACAAGAGATACTGCCAAGTGATCTGTCTCAAAACAGACCGCAGTTTCAGACCTATCATCCATTCTGGAACCGTCCGTGTAAGACAGGAAGTAATTAACACCAGACGGACCCAATCTTCCGAAGGTAACCTGGTACTGTAAAAATGATCGTAAACAAAAGTCTTCAACATTCTATCAGAAGGAAAACCTATTAAAAAGCATTTTCATCCAAGCTTATTACAGACCATAAATGATGGACTATAGGCTTTTTCACTGGCCACTATAGTCTTAGGAAGCACATGCATCGCTTGGGGCCTCTTGACAACGGATAGCCTCTGGGAAGATTTTGTCAGGAAGAAATAGGGAACAGCATTGCACGTCACTGAGTGTCAGTGTGTGGGTCTTTGTGTCTGAGACAGGGCTACTTTGGGGCTATAAGAAACTGAGTCGCCTTCAATCTTTACCCAGGAATCTTTCCTCCAGAGGAAGGGCTGGAGAGGGTATTGTAATTTAAAAGGGGGAGGGAGGCTGAGCAAGTTAACTTAAATTTTATATTTGGCGATATTTTTAAATTAAGTAAATGATGATGTGTTCTAAATTTTAAAATTGCTAATAATTACTTTACTGCTTTTATTAGAAAAAAAAATGCAGTTTTGTTACTCATTGGAATCTAATTAATTGAACGTCATTTGAACGAATGTAAAAGTCATTTTAGCACTAAAAGTTAAAAAATTCCTGAATGAACCATTGAACCTGGAATTGGTTCGAAACCAACAAGTTCCGAAAGCGGAGTAGTTTTGTCCTTTGATACTTAGTACAAAAGCCATCATTGAATGTTTAGTAGAAGGTTATGTATACTGTGGTCAAACAGCTGTTTGAAACTGATGACGACAGTGGTGCCAACTTATGATAATGAAAGTATCGTATTTCTATAAACTACTGGATTTTTCTGTATATTAATTAACAATTTTTAATTTTTAAAGCAAATGTTGCCGGAGCCACACCAAGTCTGGGCATGAGTGATCACCAGCTCGGCCGCGCCATCGCGCCACCTGGTGTCACCGTTGATCCATCTTATATGGTACATACACAGCCGATCTCCATTCTTCCACAAGTCCAACAACCTACCATACCGCTTACTATAGCACAAGTAACAGTTACTTTATTTTATTTATTTATTTTTTTTAAATGGTCAATTTATATAATTATAAGTATTTGAAAAAAACACTTAAGTTTCCAGGTATCAGTGGTTTGCTACAAAACCGGCCCACATTGTAATGAGCTTCTTCAGGGGTCGTGTCGTTTTGAATGCAAAATGGAACACTAGCAAGAACCATGGTAAAACAGGGGCAATGCTGGTAGGTAGTGGGCGGGGCTTAATTTGGGGTGTAAGTCCCCCAATGCCCAATGCTCTGCTGCCAAAGTTGTGTAGCCTTGTTTTGCACCGGGAAAATCATTAATCGTTTCATCATTTGCTTTTCCTTTCCATTCCCTGAGCAGAGGCAGTCATGTTCTGCTTAGGACGGAGTCCATCGACTTCTCCGTTTTATTAAGGTCTCTGCCCATTATACCGTGCCCTACTTGGACCGTAATAGGAACGTGTCAGGCGCTCTCTATGCCCATTGCAACGGATCAACAGTGTTCTATTCCCGTATACAACACGTATGATAACCGTATCGTACCTGTTTGGAATAACCGTATCGTTCCATTTTTGTTGGAAAGCAGGTTATAACGAGGAGCATACGCAACAACAACAACGCAGTGGACCGTCCGCGCACACCGGTTTGGTAGCGTGCCGGTACCTGCAAAATATTCTCTCCGTCAAATTGTTGAGGGTACGATTATAGCACGCTACGGGTACATTGGCCGGTGACGGAACGGCCTAGTGGGTATTGTTTGATACTATACAATACAAAGAATATTAGTTTGCATGTGTCGGATACGGTTACGGTCGTAGTTATGGTACGGTGTAGTGGACAGAGACTTTTATATGATCTCCGTGTATATCCTCTTGTGACTAATCTTTTGGTCTGTTCTGTGTGCTTTTCTCCAAGAAAGATAATGAGTCTATCCTTCCATATGTGGACGAAGTGTCAGAAAGATTCTGAAAATTCTTCGGTAAGCACAGTATAACAACCGTACATGGACTGAAAGGAAAATGTCTCAAATGCTTCCAGTTTCTCAAGACAGTGTCTCAAAAACTGTTTGATTAGAGATGATGGACTCTGTCTAAGCAGAACATGGCTGCCCCCTGCTCAGGGAAAGGAAAGGAAAACGGTTCCCAGAGACTTAGACCTCGTCACCCGCCAGCTAAACCCCATGGGCAAGGAAGAAAGGAAAAATTAAACCCCGCCCACCACTTATATATCCAAGATGGCCCCCTCTGGTTCCTATCATGGTTCCAAGCATTCAAGTACTCCAACAGCATTCAAGGTCGCCATGACCCTGAAGCAACAACTCATTGTAAAACTGGGCAAAACGTCGATTTATAGCAAACCATTAACCCAAAACTTAAAAAATGTTCATGAGAACTATTTCTTTTATAGTATTTTACTCTGCAATCAAAGCAATTATTGAAATTGTGTCAGATAAAACTATTAAAAATAACTTCGCAGAAAGTTTCATATTGCAGTTTAAGTATCTACCAGAAGACCCGACAATTTAGTCGAAAATTTATCAACCGGAAATACTACTTTATATAATGTTTTGGGGTAGAATCTAGAGGAAGAAGTAGCAACGTTAAGCTTTCCTCTAAAGTACCACTTCAACAATGCACGGTTCTACCACTTATATAATATTAATATACGTTAGAAGCATTGCTAGAATTCCGAAGTTAAAGAAAATCGGCTTACAGGAAGTGTGACTTTACAGTATAAGTTTTTTTGGGGGGGAATTTTCACGAAAACGGCTACAACTCTTTTCTTTAAACTTGCAATGTTTGGTTTAGTTGGGCTGGCCATAAAAATGATGGTGGGGATTTTACCTGAGTGACGGCCGCCTTCCCCCACCTCACAATGCCGCTCTAAAATTCAATTTTTTTTTCAGAAAAATGTTTCAAATAAAAGTGATCCGTTTCGATCTATGCAACAAGCATTCCAAGTTTAAAGAAAATCGTGCAAACAGTTTTCGAGAAAATTCCAAAAAAAAAAAAAAAACGCAAAAATCTATTCTGTAAAATCGCATTTCCGGTATACCGATTTTTTTTTTAAATTTGGAATTCTATCAATGCTTTTAATATGTATTAATATTATATACGCAGTAAAACCGTATATTATATTGAAGTGGTACTATCAGTTCTATCAATGCTTTTAATATGTATTAATATTATATACGCAGTAAAACCGTATATTATATTGAAATGGTACTATCAGTTCTATCAATGCTGTTAATATGTATTAATATTATATACGTAGTAAACCGTAATTATATTGAAGGGGTACTATCAGTTCTATCAATGATTTAAGAGTATTAATATATACGCAGTAAAACCGTAATTATATTGAGGGTCTATCGTTTGCTTTAATATTTAAATAGATGTACCGTCTCTTATATTGACGTGGTCTATCGTTCTATCAATGCGTTTATTATGTATTATATTCTATACGAGTAAACGTATATTATATTGAAATGGTTACTTTAGAGGAATGCTACTGCCCCCCCCCCCCCCGATTCCCCCAAAAAATACATTTACCCAGTTTCAAAGAAAAGTGGTAGATATTTATATATGTAGATAGTATCACTTCCGGTTGTAGGATTTGAAATTTTTTTTCGTATTAAGAGGAACTTAAAAACATGTATTTCTGGTGAGAACTTAATTTCGAAAAATTGACACAATCGCAATACTTCTCTTACTAGATTTAAGAGAATGTAAAGCAAAGAGCAATTAACAATTTTTTGTAAAATTATAAAAAAAAAAAAAATTCATTATTAATTTGCAGCAATCATTTGTAAACGCAATGGGTGGCCAATATCATCCATTCGTAGTGAACAGTAGCGGTAATCCGGCGATCAGGGGACAACAACAGATGTTGGTAGCTCAACCGCCACATCCTCAATCTAGGATTATGCCACAACTTCCGACGATGGTTCCTACACAATTTGAAATTGAAAGTAAGATTTTTTGAATATTATTCTTTATATAATAATTGAGTAAAGTGGGAGGTTATTCTAAGAAAAATCATGCCTAAGTTTGTGCTTGTAATCTCGCAAGTTTGGATGAGATTACCAATTTTAAAAAAACACTTGAGTTTCCGGGTTGAGACCGCGTCAGTGGTTTTACTAAAAACCGACGGTTTGCCTATGATGCAATGAACCTCTTCCAGGGTCGTTACACCTTGAAAGCCAACAAGGACTGGGACCTTGGTAGAGAAGGGGCATGATGGCTCCTTTCTCCGCCATCTTGACCGCCATATTGAATGTCACGGTTGGCTGCTGACAGATGACGAGATCTAAGCTTCCCATTCCATGCCCTCCTTCTAAAGTTTTAACCTTGTCCGGTTCCGGAAAACCATTGGACGCCTTTTCCCCTGCTTTTTCACTCCATTCCCTGAGTAGGTGCCGCCATCGTCTATTTCAGACAGCTTCATCCTTTCTCAATTTCCACTGCCTCTCTTATGACATGTTCATAATAATTGTCTACCTGGGCAAGGAGATCCCATTTACCCTATAATTTGGCTTTCAAGGTGTAACGGCCCTGAAGAGGTTCATTTCAACATGGGCGAAACTCGGTTTTTAGCAAACCACTGACGCGGTTTCAACCTGGAAACTCTTCGTGTTTTTCATGAAAATGACCACGGAAACGTAAAAGATCTTAATTTGGGGGGGTACAGTGCAGTCCGACCAAAGAGGTCTATTGTGCCAAGGATGGGACCTCACTGATGCCAAGGATGAGACTACTCACCTACAGCACCCCTTCCAGATTAAGATCTCAGAGTAATCTCAGGATCTGGAAAAGTTCCTTGGGAGGGTATATCTTCTTCTCAACTCCTGGTAACTGGCCATGCTTCCGAATCTTCTTTGGGTAATACCATAGTAATCTGACCATACATTTTTGTTTTTAACCTTTCGTACTTAATTAATTTATTTTTTTCAGGACTTTATAGCAATCTACCAGAACAACAAATGGTCGGTCAAGACTCCAAATTAGTGGACATGTTAGACATACCGGGTAAAGGCCGTTGTTATGTCTACATAGCCAGGTTAGTTTGCATTTAATTTCATTTTTTTAGTTGTTGTGGTTGTTAGTTGTTATGCCAATCACCTAAACACTAACAAACACAAACCCGATGACATCACGACCACGATGAAGCTAATACATTCTAGCCACAAAGGACGGCGACTTGACATAATAGAACAGCTCGAAATATATAAACACAAGACACAAAACTTAATAAACGAACAGACAAAATTTGCGAGTGAACCATTATTCAAAACACTCTTCCCACAATAGCAACAGAAACGCAATTACCAGTCCAAACATTATACATGGACCAAATAGTTCTTACACAGATTTAAGTTTGAAGTTTAGTTTTAAATCTGCTAGTTATATATATATTTAAAAAAAAAAAAAAACATGTGTGCGTATTTGGATGATGTATGATGTATGTAAATGTTGTGTAAAAAGGTGATATGTTGAATGGAATGCATAATAAAAAACTTAATTATAAAAAACCATGTTTAGGTACACATGCTTGCGAGGATATGAATGTTGTGTGAAAGAATGAAATAATGACTGGAATGCATAATTACAAAAACTTAATTATAAAAATCGCTTAATTTTAAATGATGTTAGTTTAAATCGTTATTTAATTTAATTTAAATTTATTTTATATATTTTATTTTGATTAGTTAATTGTAAAGTAAATCTCCCTCCAACTACAGAGTTTAAAAATTAGACCCCCACGTGTTGTTTCCATTGTAAGGAAAATTTGCCCTTTAACAACCCAAACACGTGTTTTCCCACCCACCTGACCATACCCCTTGACCTAGTTTAAGAGTTTAGTTTTAAATACAGTTAAAACCAGTCAGGATGTAAACTAAGTTTGCTCTGTGCAAGTCTCTGTTGTCACACTGTCTGAAAAACGCATCCTGAAGATGGGCGAACGCCCGAAACCGGTCGATGATCACAAAATGAAAGGCTACCACGGAAAATGTCTCTGATTCATTTTTTTACTTTCTCTTACTAATAAATAAGTAAGAGGGAAGTATTGCTATCGGATCAGATTTTCGAAATTGTGTTTTCACCGGAAACATACGTTTTGAGGTACCCTGAATCCAAAAAAAGGGGTTTTAGAAAATGGTCTGTTGTATGGATGGATGAATGTGTGTGAAAAGAATATTAAAAAAAAAACAACGAAAAGATGCAGGAAGCTTAAACTTGGTATTCTGTTTTTTTTTTCAGTTTTTTTGTTGTGATTTTCTCGAAAATAACTCCAACGATTTTTCTTTAAACTTGTTATATCAAGTAATTATTTAAAAAAGTTACAACATTTATTTGCAACATTTCTCTGGTAAAATTCATTTAAGGGCACTTTTGTAGGAAGGGTGGTGTTATGATTTCCTCTAAAGTGCTATTTCAGTTCAACAATGTGTTATACATTTCTGTCAACTAAATAATATTAATTAGAATTATATCAGTTACCAAAATTCCTAGTTTGAAGAAAATCCGTTGCGCGGAAGTGCGTATTTACTGAATAGGTTTTTTAATAAATACGCACTTCCGCCCTACTGTCGTCGGAATGTTTATTCGGTAGAAAGTTAGTAGTCGTTGTGATTGAAGTATTGTAAAATAACATTTAGATTAGTTATAGACATAAATATACCAAAGCTAAGCACAAGTACACAGTTTTGTCTTTTTATATAGAAAAATATAAGTACCCTTATTTTTGATGTTGAAAAAATACTGCGAATTTCCGGTTTGAGATCGCGTCAGTGGTTTGCTAAATACCACGATTCGCGTATGGTCGCAGTGACCTCTTCCAGGATCGTTACACCTTGAAAGCCAACAAGGCACTGGGACCTTGGTAGAGAAGTGGGCGTGGTACCTTTCGCCGCCATCTTGACCGTGATATTGACTGCCTTCTTGAACATCATGTTTACTGTAGGTGGTGGGCAGGGCTTAATTTTCTCTTCTTTGCTCACGGTTGGCGGCTGGCTGGTGATGAGATCTAAGTTCTCCTGCCAAAATGAACCTTATCCTACTCTGGAAAACCATTAGACGCTTTTCCTCCCGCTTTTTCAGCCCTTTCACCCGAGCAGGGGGAGCCATGTTCTGCTAAGCCAGAGTCCATCGTCTTAGTTTCAGACAGTTTCTCTTTTTCCACAATTTCCACTGCGTAATAATTCTTCAAGGACCCTGATGGTCATCAAAACTTGTGGCATGCTCAGTTATAGACGAATGTTCTGCGAAGGCAGACTTACGGAAGGCGTAGCGAAGCGGGGGAGTGGCTCCTTCGTCCCGCTTCCCCTTCTCTATCATGGGAACTACGCTCTTTCTCTACCTAGGTTCGTTGCCTCACTGGCCTTCAAGATGTAAACCACCCTGCAAGAGGCTCAATTGTAACATGGGTAAAAACGTTGGGTTTTAGCAAACCACTGACGCGATCTCAATCCGGAAACTCAAGTGTTTATACTTGAAAATGGACGTTCAAAGAATATCTAAACATCAAAAGACAAAAAACAATGATTTGCGTATTCCTGGTTTCAGATATTCCTATGATCCTTTCCAACAATCACCGAATGAATGTCCAGAAGCAGAATTGGCTGTTAACGCTGGGGATTATATACTCGTCTGGGGTAACATGGATGAGGTGAGATAAACTATATTTGAATATAATATTTTCATTTTCCTTTCAAGATTTTTATGAAATGTATTGAGCCAGGGGGTTTCGGATTAGCTCCTGACCCTGAGTAGGATAAGATTGAGGATTTTAATAGGCGTGGTGACTGGACACAAATGGGTGGCTAGTCATTTACATAATATAGGGAGGACGTCTAGTTCCGTATGTCAGAATTGTGATGATGGAGTTTAGGAAACGATGTATCATTATTTATGTCAGGTGTCCCTCGTTTTGCTGGCACTAAGTTTCGGATTTTTGGGAAAGTCTCATTCTCACGGGAAGCCTGGGAGGGCTGGTGTTGCAGGATATTTTGGGATATTGTAGACAAATTCAAAATTACCCATGCACCCTATGCGCCACCGTACCTAGCGCATAGCGCCAAAACCAGTGCCTATGGTCACATAGCCTTACCTACATAGTAGTTACCATTCCTGCCACGTGGAGGCGGACCTCTACATATCCGTCTAGTCCTCCGCATTACCGCTAGCAAACTCAACAAAGTCTTTAAAATTTATAGCACTTTTCATCAACTCTTTACAATCTCCCGGCCAGTTCTCTCCCCTCCTTTTCAGCTTGAATTTCATATGGATTCTTGCCTCGTCGAGAAGAGGACACCGGAAGAGAACGTGATGCACTGCATCCCCTTCACCGCATTCGCAATTCGGGGAATCTTTCAAATCCAGCTCATGGAGCTTAGAATTGAACTAGTGGACTTGTAGAAGACCCGGTAGATACCATCGGGGATTAAATTAGGGGGATGCTTGGGGGAAATTGGGGGGGGATAATTCCATATTGCATAGGTCCCAGCCAATAGCACCCAGATTTAATAATAATAAAGAAAATTTCTTGTTTAAATTATGTGAGTGTTTCACACGAGATTTGGGCGGTATCATAATGATTTCCTTCTCACCTAGGGCCCTCAAAAAACATTGTGTTTCCCCCCTCAGTTTTTCTTCAAGGATTGAAAAGAATGCAAACTTTATTAGATTTGTTTATTTATTTATTTTTTCATTTACATTAATGTTTGTATTGTATGTTTGTGAGTTCGCAGGACGGATTTTTTGATGCTGAATTACTTGATGGTAGACGTGGTTTAGTTCCATCAAATTTTGTACAAAAATTAGTTGGCGATGATTTATTAGATTTTCATCAGTCAGTCGTACAAGGATTACGTGATTGTGATGATTCAGCTTCCACGAATATACCACAAGATTTGGATTATCCTCATTCCCATACACATCCAGGTTTGTTGATTATTATTATTATTTTTCTTGGGGGGGAATTTAAATTCTATCCTAAGCACGACAAAAGTATACTTAAAATGACATAAGTATTTCAAACGGCGACTATCGCAGAATAAACTGAGGTTACTGGAACTTTACAAAACAGTTGCCTGAAAGCTAAACTCACAGGTAACACCTTTAACTAAAGTTAAAAAAAAAAAAACTGACCTGCTTGGGTTTTCGGTGACCATGCACCGCTAAATTAGTCTCGAACCTTCCTGCACCCATACCACCGAGAAACGTCTCCCTCTCCTTGGTTCAGTGGCAATCTATGGCAGATTGTCAGAACGAGGAATTACTACAGTACGCCACAAAGCGATCCAAGTGCTATATCTTTTAACCCTATGGCGCAGCAGCCTATGAAGGGCCAAGACTTGCCAGACGGCGATTTGAATAGGGGAGGGTGGTCAGCACGCCTCAGTTCCCACGCCGTTTAGTTCCGGCCTTTGCTGCCTAGGAGCTACTAACTGACATCAACACCGACACCGACTTTACCCTCACGGGAATCGACCTGAATTCTCGCACGAAAGGAGGCGAGTGCCTCCGAATGCCGAAGATATGTGTCTTCGAATATACTTAAGACGGCCTCAGGAGATATCGAAGCTGGGTCCTACAATAGCAACTTCGAAGGATTTGTTGCTGTTGGCGCACCTAGTAGCAATTTTGTGAGGAGGACAGTTAATGCTATCAAGAAAGTGCCCAACGACAGTGGGAAAGTAATTTTTTTTTTTTTTTTTTTATTCCCAGAGTCAGAGATTGATTTGCTGCTTGGACACAGAAAAAAAGCTAGCTGGTGCCCCATAACTATGCAATAGATCCCCAGCCATATATGCGTCGTGGCGGGGACTTTACTGAATGTTTTTTTCTGTTTTTCATGATTTTCTCAAAAACGTGTGCCACAATTAAACTTCTTATACACACACACACACACACACACACACACACACACACACACACGTAACATACTCATATCACTTTTATTTTGTCACATTTTTCGCGGGAAATATGATTTTTGTGGAGGGGGGAAGGCTCTGGGGGAAACAGTAGCATTATGTTTTGTTTTAAAATACCACTTCAGTATAATTTTAATGGTTTTTACCTTATATGGTTTACTTTTAATGGTTTTTGAAGCATTGGATAGTATTCCAAGTTTAAAGAAAGTAGCTTAACTGGAATCGCGATTTTTTACAGAAATAGCTTTTTTGAGTTTTTTTTTGGGTGGGGGGGATTTTCTCGAAAAATGATTTAGAAAGATTTTCTTTAAAACTTGGAATGCTTGATACATTTTTTCTGAAAAATAAAAATTAATTTTAGTGGGAGAGAAAGTGTCAATGTTTCACACCGGATTTTTTTTCTTTCTTTTTCTATTCAGGTGATGTGAGTAGTAAAAAATTACTATGTGAGTATGATCTGGGAGATATCTTAGAAGAAGATGAAGAAGATGAAGAAATGGACCATCTTGGCGAGGGACCAGGTGAGAAAAATATTTCGAAATTTGTACAAAAAAAAAAAAAAAAACCAACGAGAAAAAAAAAAAAAATATTAAAAACTAATCGAATTAGCATTTTTAGATTAAAAAATATACGTCAATTAATTTAATGATTTCAATAATTAATATTTGTTAGCTAAAAAAATAAAAAATAAAATACAAGCGAAGCACTTAAAGTCCACCGCTAAAATCACACACACACACACACACACACACCACACACACACACACACACACACACACACAAATCGCAGCAAAATATTTTTTTTGTTTAGTTTTGCATATTGCACTTATGCTTGTAACTAGGTTTTTTTTCTCTTCCCTCCAAAAATACGAAGCATTAGAAGGCGGAAGTTAATTTGTGGTTATTCTGAACAAACACTTCGATCTTGACAAAATTTCTACTTGACTGTAATATACTATCTTAAAACACTATCTTAAAATACTTAATTATTCGTCTTTGGAAAGGGATCAAGCCCCCATTGGACCCACATTAGTTGCTTCTCTTTAAAAGGGATCTGATTCAGATGCCTGAGTGAGGTCCCCAAAAAAAAGATCGACACACCCCATTGAGATCATCCCATAACTGGAAACTTGATAGACATGTATATGCGTACAACAGGTTCGGAGATTAATTAAAAGGGAGAGATGTGACTACTTTGGCAAAACCTATCCACCACCTTCTTCTTTCCCAGAAATTCCCATATATCCTAGTTCCCCCAGAGATTAGAAGAACATCCTTCAAGGAAGAAACTTTTTCAGTCTTCTAGAACATCTTCCACGTCTAGCAGAAAGTGTGCCCACCATGTTTACTTAGGTGGTGAGCGGGGCTTAATTTTCTTTTTCTTGCTCACGGTTGGCTGGCGGGTGATGAGATCTAAGTCTCCAATCTCATTGCCCTCGTGCCAAAGTTTTATTCTTTTCCTGCTCCAGAAAACCATTAGACGCTTTTTCA
>JAAEAF010005353.1:0-71034 GCA_011037195.1 Triatoma infestans | reverse complement strand
GGTTAATGAAATCCATACGTTCTGATAGATTCCTCCATTTCCTTTCCAATTATCCATATAACCAGAAAATCAACTTTGTTAAATCCTTTACCAAACGTGTACTTCATCTTAGCCATCCCAGTTTCCATGATGAGAACAAGTTAAAATTATCTAAGATATTTAAAAATAATGGCTATCCCCTCCATATTATACAAAAAATATTATATCAATGAGCCACAAATAATGTGATCAACCTGACTCCCTCTACGCCATCACAGCAACTTCCAATATCCTATATCTCTAACCCATACATAGAAGGTCTATCAGAAAAAATAGCTAAAATTTTCAAGAAATATAACCTTTCCATTGCTCACAAAAACTCCAATCCTCTAAAAAAACTCTTTTCTAAACTAAAAGACCCCACACCCATAACTTTATTATCAGATATAATTTATAAAATAAATTGTTTACAATGCCCAGCTACATACATAGGACAAACATCTCAATATTTAAAAAATAGACTGTACCAACATAAATACGACTGTAAAACTAAAAAACCGACTGACATGACTACAGCACTAACGAAACATTGCATACAATACAAACATGAATTTGAGATGGAAAACACTAAAATTCTCTCCATCAACAATAATAATAAAAAAAGAAATATATTGGAAATGATTCATATTAAAAAAGATAAATTATCTATTAATTTTAGAACAGACACCAAAAACCTATCCCTCAGTTATAACAATCTCCTGGAATTTCCAAAACAACATACAGACTAAGACACGGTTTTCCCATCCGCTCTCCTAGCCCTTTATAAACCTTGACCCATCCAATGTCCATAACACCTGGTGATGGTATGTCACAGGTTAAACTAGAGTTTGTAAGCAATTCTAACTGAAAATTTCTGTAAGTACAGTTCCTAAGTTATTTCCATACTTTACTCTTATATATGCCTCATATTGTCAAAGTTTCAATAGTTCTGATTTAGTTTAATATTGATCTGTTCTACAACAATAGTTTAAAATAAATTTAAATGTGCTATATATATATATCACACTTTTTATTTAGTTTATTTATAAAGTTTATTTTAAAACAAATTTTATTTTGAAAATATTTATTTTAAGTTCATATTTTATGTTGTTTGTATTTTTTATTATTGATTTGTATTAATAAAAACCTTTGTACATACCCTGAAGAAGGCAATAAATTTGCCGAAACGTCGGTAGAAATTTAAAAAGAGTTCCTTTGTATGAACGAACCTCAAAATCCAATTTACAACATTGAATACAGCGGTCGTAACGAACCCCAAAAACATTTTATTTTTAGAGACACATTTGCTTGGACAACTTCCAACTTAATTGCTCAGTTTACACTATAACTTTGTTTTGCTTATTGGATTTAAAAAGTTTTACGAAATATGATAGCTGGAATTAAATGACAAAATGTCCTAATATAATATGTATTATATGCACCTTTATTATACCGTATCGAGCTTTCGATCTGGGAGAGACAAAAACAATATGTTCAAAATCGAATTCAACGACACAAATATGACTTAAAAAGAAATAAAAGACAACGCAGCTCTCTCCCTCAACACACAACAAAAACTGGACACTCTTTTGACGTCAGTAAAACTACAATAGTTGGCAGAGAAAAGAATTCACAAAAAAGAAAATTTTTAGAAACGATCCACATCACACAATAGTAACAGAACATCGATTAATTTTAAAACAAATATTACTGATCTTAATGCTATATATATATACAAATTTATTGAAATAATGACACCGCTTATTTTCCTAACACTGCTAAAAGTATGTAATATAACCTATCATCAAACTGTAACCTGCTATGTTTTTTGATTTAGTTGAGTCATCTTGAGAATAACCTGGCTCCGAGTCCGAAGGCTCGATACTGTATAATAAAGTGTTTTATACTTTTTATATTAGGACTTTTTGTTGTCATTTAATCGCAACTATCATATTTTGCTTAGTGAAGTTATTTTAAAATGATTTCTAAATCTGTTGTTGCCACGAAGTGCTCTGAAGTGTGTTGCTCATGCAGTATAAACTCAAAAAAAGCTACAACAGTGTACAAATGATGAAAAGCGGAGAAAAACAAGGTGCTGATTTCTTATTATTTAATAAAATAGTTATTAGATTTATAGAGTTTGTGGTCGTTTATTAAGTGTTCAACATGAAAGTGTGAGTGAAGTGGTAAGGCAATAGTTATGAGTGCCTTAAATCTACATAGTTTCAGACATCGTGTATCTCTGTAAACCGTGAGTATTATTGTAAGTATAGTTTTCTTGGACTGGGATTTCCGCAGGATACCACAAATCACTGAAGAAATGGCTGGTCCAGATCAAATTATTGAATAAATAGTTGTGCCTGTATATGTCTGTTAAATAATCAGATTTTTTTTTTTTTTCAACTGCTTCCGAAAGTTTGGCGACCTTCAGGAAGTTATCGCCTGAGTTAAGTGCGATGTTTTTTCTAATAATGATGACTCCATACGCTTATGCATTTAGTATGAGTCTATTTAAAGTTCACTTTGTGCGAACAAGATGGAAGAAGATTTCGATATAATCACTTAGAATTTTAATTAAAACTTTCAAACTTGGTATTCGGTTTTTAGGTATTACCACCACCGTATCTGCCACGAAAGTTCAATATTCATCAAAGGAAGATGCGAATTTCACTGAAAGTTTCTACGTTTTTCTTGAAAATATCTTCAACGATTTTTCTTTAACCTTTTGTATACTGTCTCTACAAACATAAACATTTCTATCACATTTATTTCAAAAATTTTCTCTCGGGAAAATTGATATTTTTGGAGAGCTGTGTATGGGGGGGATGGTAACGTTATGCTTACCATTAAAATAATATTTCACTAAACAATTTTACGGGTTCACTAACTTTTTAATATTAAGATACATTAGAAAGCACTGTTGTGATTCTAAATTTGTTGAAATTCAGTTGACCATATGTGCAAGTTTATAGAATTGGTCTTTCAGTTTTTTGAAATTTTTTCAAAAATTGCCTGAAACGATTTTCTTTAGATTTCGATTACTTACTAAAGAAATAAAAACGTATCACTTATTATCCGAAAAAATTGATTTTAAAGGTGTTTTAGGGGCATTACACACATTACTCCTAAACATTACCATTCCCCGAGTGTAGGTTTAAATTTAATCTACCGTTACAAGTCTTTTAAGACAATGGACGTTCCACACAGGTTCGCACAGGTATTTAAGTATAGCTCCTGCCAGCTATTTTTTTTTTTTTTTTTTTTTTTATGACTAACCAAACACTGTAACATTGCAATGTTAAAGCAAATTTATTTGTTGAATTGTATTAATTTGAGTTACAGAAAGTCCGTGTAAGTGTTATACACGATTTTTTACTTTCTCTTATTCCTACTGATAGGAAGAATTGTCATCGTGTCAAATATTCGAAATTCTGTTTTTACCGGAAATACATGTTGTGAGTATCCCTGAAAAAATGTTTTTTTCGAATTATCAGGGAATATATATATAAAATATTGTAACGCAGCCAGTGATGCCATCTAGGAGAGAAGGCAGGTACCTAAGATTCTCCTAGTGGCCGCTGGGAATTGTTGGCGGCGCTTTAGTTCTCTCTAGAAGAATCGAGGAAGTTCTAGAAGATTTCCCACCGGTATAAATAGTGGGACCGCAGAGAGTTGAGAGAGTTTTCCACTTACAAATGAAGTGTACGTTTATGGAAAGTATATAAAAAGTGAACAAAGTGAACTTTTCTGGTTTAAACTGTGAAGTAATTATTAAGTGTTGTATTTTGTAATTTATTGTGTATACCAATAAATTGGTGTTTTCTTTATTGAAAGTTTAGAGTATTTTATCTATACGAACCCACTTGAAACTAGTTGCAGTAGCTAGTTTAGAGGGAAAACAGGGGGTAGGAGAGAAGACGCAGGCTTTGCTTCTGTTGTTTACCACCACGTGTCGTCATGGAAGTTAGTCCAGGAGTAGAGAGAGATCAGAAGCGAACGTATTGCAAAATTCTGCAATTATTTTGTGTGTTCTTCTGTGTTCTACGAAAATTTATACGCATCAGCTATATATTCAGGTGAATACCTGAATTTTCATAAGGCTTAGTAAATTTTTATATACTATATTAATTGCAAATTGAAATGAAAGATTTCCTGCTGTCGTTAAAGTTGGGGCTCGTAGACAGTGTTTACCAATTTTCATGACGATCAACCATGTTACCTTCACGTAAGCGGAGAGGTCTCCTATCTATGGTGCGTCATCTATCATAGTAGGAGAGACGGCTAAATGTAGTGTATTTGTATTTCGTTTCTGGAATAAATAAGAATGTCTTTATTTTGTAAATAATAGTAGTTTACATATATGTTTTATAAGCATTACCTCTTTAATATATCTCCTGTATTTTGATACAGGGCATAACTTTGAAATGTGCGTCATCTCTCCTAGGGTTACCCTATATGTATATGTGTGTGTGTGTGTTTTTAAGTGTGTGCCTGGGAACAAAGTATCCCAAAAACGAAAACCCCACAGGAAGCTGAAACTTGGTATACTGTTTTGGGCAAAATCTTTCAACCGGAAGTTCGATTTTTTTAAATGAATTTTTTTTTCAATATTTTGCGATTTTCTCGAAAACAGCTCCAACGATTCTCTTTAAACTTCATATACTATCTACGTATATAAGTACCTATCACTTTTATTTGAAACATTTTCCCGGGAAAATTGATTTTTCGGGGTTCTGGGGGGAACAGTAGCGTTATGCTTTACTTCCATTAAGATACCATTGCAATGCAATGTTTGGTCGTACTAACTATACAATAATAATAATATACATTAAAATACCGGAAGTACTACTTTACAAAAATCTTCTTTGTAATTATCTTCAAAAACAGCTATAACAATTTCCTTTAAACTTCCAAAGTTAACTTGGCAGATAGATATAAATCTGTCATTTTTATTTATGATATTACTTTCTCTTACTCCTCCCTAGTAAGAGGAAGTATTGTAATCGTGTCAAATTTCGATATTGAGTTTTCACCAGAAATATCCGTTTTGAGGTCCCCTGAGTCTAAAAAAGTGGTTTTTAGCAAATGGTTTGTGTGAGTGGTGTGTGTGCGTACGTGAAAAGCATAGCTCAAAAACGAAAAATCGTAGAAAGTTGAAATATGATATTACGTTTAGGTATCACCATGGGATTTGACGATGTGTTATCGTCAAAATTCCTCAACCAGAAGTTCCACTTTACTAGTTGTTTTTTTTTTTTTAGTTTTGCGATTTTCTCAAAATGGTTCCGTCGATTTTCTTTAAGCTTGCCATATCAACTACACATACAAAGAGCTACAACTTTTATTTGAAACATTTCTCCAGGAAAATTCATTTAAGGGCATTTCTGGGTGAGGGGTGGGGTTAAGTTTTCATCTTAACTGCTGTTTCAGTATATTAGACAATTCTGTCATCTAAATAATGTTAATTAGAATTAAATATGTTGTTGAAATTCCGAGTTTGAAAAAAAAACGGATAACCGGAAGTGCATTTACTTTACTACTTTACTAATTGATGTTTTTCACTTTATCGCAATTTTCTCAATAGTAGCTCAGACGATTTCCTTGAAACTTCGTATATAAACCAAACATACAAAGATCTACAACTTTTATTTAAAACGTTTCTCTGGGAAAATTCATTTAAGGGCACTTTTGAAGGATGGGTGGAATTATGTTTTTCTCTAAAGTGCTATCATAGTTGATTAACCAATTCTATCATCCAAACTGAATTAATTAGAAATAAATTTGGATGGCCAAAATTCCGAGTTTCAAGAAAATTATTAAACCGGAAGTGCGCTTTTACTAGACAGTTTTTTCAGTTTTCGACGAATTTCTATAAATTTGGTACATAAACTATAAAATTTGTCAATTATAATTTTGAGAATTGGAGGAAGAGAAAGTTGTGTGAGTGTTTCACACCAGATTTTTTTTCAGAAAAAGTGGATATTACAGGGGTTGGTCTTGTTAGTTTTAAATTGAAATTACCTCTACATGCTTTGTTGTTGTGATAGATAGCGCCCATAATGTCCACCCAGATTTATAAACACACTACTTTTTATTGCTAGCTCAACTAAACGTTTGTGAGGATTGTAATTATTATAAAGACAATTTTTTAATTAAATTATATTAAATGCATAAAGAGAAAGTTTTGAGAGTTTTTCAGATCAAGAGTTTCAGCTATTGAAATGTTACGTCAGCATTCCAAATTTTGAGGGTTTCATTGCTGATTCGCTCTCATTCAGACTTTTGAAACGACGTTAACAAATGTGGAATACAACGAATTACATTTGGTGATGATAGTGCCGGCTCCGATGCTTGATGATGTCTCCATTATGTACATACATCTTTCAATACCATCATTCAACACAATATCAGACCACAGACGCCAGAGATTGAATTTCATCCGCCAAAATCCTGTTGGAAACGCTGGCTTTGGTTCTACTTTAAATTCGTATAATATCATAAGCTCAAAAATGTTTTATAATTAAGTGCTTTATTAAGTTCCATACTACTCCAGAATTCAAAAAATATCTCACTGTATAAATGAGAACAACTGATGTATAACAGTTACTATATAAGAAACCTCAAAAACAAACAAATCCAATTTACTTACTTCATTTCTCAAAACTTTCTGAGTGGCTTTCGTTTATCAATTAAAAAAAAAAAAATTGTTACAAAATTATTAATGAAAGTTGTAATAATTAAGTTAATTGGGAAATCACACTACAAAAAATTAATGAAATAACAAATAAAAACAAACAATTATATTGTACCAAACAGGAAGACAAAATTTACGATCAGATAATATTCTCATAATATTCTTCCTTTACTTTGCATGATTTGTACTTCACAAAAGATAAAGATTGATGGTTTGTTTTAAAAATAAAATTTTTAACAGTACGAAATGGCGATCAATATTCAGCAGTGTTCCTATTAGGGGAGGGGTGCCGCAGGGAAGTATTCTCGGACCGATACTGTATTCTATTAGTACAATGGACATCCCTACATCTATTGACCCACTGTTGGCTAATACTTGTATGCAAAACGGCATAGCAATACTTTCAACTCACAAAGACGCCACCACTGCATGTTCACTCCTACAGGACCATTTAGACCTTATACAGGAACACTTCAAGCTTTGGAAAATCAAAATTAATGAAACAAAATGTACACATGTAACATTCAGCCTCAGACGATCAAACTGTCCGACTGTGTATATTAACGATACTCCTATTCCACTCGAAAAAGACATCCGATACCTTGAACTCTACCTAGATAGACGCTTGACTTGGAACACACACTTAACGAAAACTCGGCAGTCAATGAAAACCAGATACTTCCTAGTAAAACGCTTACTTGACAAAAGATCTAAATTAAACTTGAAAAACAAAGTTCAAATCTAAAAATTCATAATAACATCAATATGGACTTAAGGACTACAACTCTACAACTCTGAAAATTCATAATAAGATCAATATGGACTTAAAGACTACAACTCCGGGGAACTGTCAAACCGACACACGCTAAACGGATACCGTGCCATACAGGACAAGTTACACAAGGCGAACAATCTCACAAGGCCCATACTGACCTTCAAATCCCATTTGTACACGACTTAACACAACTTTACAAAAGATACTACAGCAAACTAGGAACACACACGAACCCGCACATCACAAACCTGTCCTCCATAACCATTCCTGGGAATCCTCCCAGACGTTTGAAGCGCCAGTGGCCAAAAGACTTCCTGTCACAGGAAGAGTGGCATTGGCCCAAGCCTTCAAGCCACATTTATCTAAGCCCACATTTACTTATTGTATTATTACAGATTCTAAATATAAATAAACAAAAAAAAAAATAATAATAATTTAAGACATACTCAAACCTGCTGCACTTTAAATGTGCTATTTAAATTAATTGATTCACAGCAGCAGGCAAATTGTAACCTACATTGGAATGAACTAAATTGATTAAATAAATTTTTCAAATAATTTTCTAGTCTAAAACACATAGGAAATAAAATTGATTGGTTTGAATCTCTCTTTAAAAATATTATACTATTCCAATAGTTGATTATTATCTCATACATTTCTTAGGTTTTACTAAAATATCCTTCACCTCTTCTATGCAAAAATGGGAATTTCCACATTGGCCGATGATATGTATCTCGTCCAATCTCACTTTCATACAATCTGATTATCAACAATAGAGCCGCCTATTGTTTTCTATCCATAATATTACTTCATTATTCATTTAAACATTTCTTAATAGAAACACTTTAAAAGGTTTTTTTCTCTTTTCATTATCATTTAAAAAGTGCTTTTCTTTTCGTTTATTTTAACCTTCGTAAGAAATGAGAAAATAATTTCAATTTGGTTTGAATAAATTACATCATTAACTAGTTCAATGATTATAATCTTATTAATGGTTTAGTAAAATAATTATTCTGTAATTTTTGTGAATGATTATTATCGCCCTAAAGTTTTTTATGTTCAGTGAACGGTTTTAAAACATGTAAATAGCGAATAGTGGTAAAAAGCGAATATTTTTAAAATTAGGTTATATTTATGCTATATATGAAGAAGTTCTAAATTAATTGATAATTAAATTTTTTAATTTCAGAAAATAATTTTTCCACACATTGAAATTTTAATTCCAAAGAAGTTCATCAAAACCAAACAAGTTTATTTGGAATCGAATTAATATTTGTAATTAATTGTGATAAAACAATTCTAATTTTGGTAGAATTTAATAACTTAAAACAGCACTTGAATTAAGAAATGGTAATGTAATAGGAGTCAAATTCAAAAAGATAAACTTACTCAATGAAGTCACAATGAAACTCTAAACGTGAGTATCGATTTATAATATTTTTTTTTTTTTTCCTTTTGATGACTTTATTATGTGAAAGAAAGAAATTTGAGGAGAGGAGTTATAATATGGTGTTCTGATCTCTATCCCCATGAGTAGAAGTGTTCGTATTATCTATTTAAACAAAAAAAATCTGTCTATTGTTATGGTAAAATAACGCAAAGGAATTGAAATCAATTAATTTATATAGAGCACAAATAGTAATTGTGCGAGAGGTTTTTTTTTGTAAAAATATTATTGTCTCCTGCGAGATAGTCTAAGCTTCTAAATATTTCTGTTCTAAAATCTAAGTGAAGCAGATAACTAGGAAAAGTTTGGAAGGCTACAAAAGCTCTTCATTCTTTCTTCTAAAATCGTGAACTTTTGTGGAAAATAATAATAGAATTTTCCAAAGAAACATATGGGTTGCCATCTCAGGATGGGTTAAAGTTGAGATAGAGATAATGCCAGCTGAATTAATTTCTAGAGACTATGCATAAAAAAAAAAGGCAGTTACAATTAGAAAAGAAGAAACAAAATTGAAAAAGAAATTAAAAGTTCTGTAAATGAATAGAAATTCAAAACGTTACATTGGCATGGGCATAAAGAAAGAATGGAAGGGAATGAGTGGTCGAATAGAGTTAGCCTGCACTTCGAAAGTGTAGAAAGAAAAAAAAAAAAACACCGAAACATTAGAAAGCTGATTTAGGAAAAGAGGAGATGGACGCAAGAAGTTCTGAGTTCTATTTTGAGTGGACAAATTGCAGAATCTAGCTTGAGGGAGATAACGCTGAGTATCAAGCCAGAACAAAGTGTTGCTAGCTAAACTGAAGGATTTGATTTGAGCAATCCATTTTGTTGGCAGAATCAGATATAATATGCGAATGTTAGATTTATTTTTTAATTGTGTCGTTTAATCACCATTCATATAGTTAAGTTGCTAACTAATGCTTCATATGGATTAATAATCCACTTCGGCTTTCCTTCTTGCTTAATCAGGATCTACGAGTGTACAAAATAGCTAGACATTGAAGATTAATTCGTAAATATTTCAAGATTAATTAGATCATTGCCAACAATCGTGCTTAGTTCTCTCGAATGTCAATACTACCATCATCGGTCAATGGAGCTGGCAGTGTCTCTTAAGGCGAGATAAGACGAAGGAAGTAATGTTTGATCCACGCATTGATTGAGTTAATCTTGCCCTTGCATTGATTACAAACTAAAACGATTCTTTACAAAATATCTCTAGTTTAAAAAATAAAAGCATAATCATTCTTGCTTTAAAAAGAGGTTGATTCAAGAATACGAATTAATATAATGAAATTAAGCCTTTGATGATAGAGACTTGAATTCAAAAGTAATAAAGTATATTTTGGCTGTTATAAATAACTTTAAAAAGTAACCTCAAAAAAATAAGGTCATATTACTAGTATTAAAACAGTCTGATTATCTAAATTTAGATTAAATGAAGAAAATAAAATAAATAAATAAATAAACATAAAATCATTAAATTGCGATCATTTATTTAAAAACTAATAGGTACAAATTTTAACACGGATTGTGCTTCATATAAAAAAAAAAAAAAATTATTTACATGTTTAAATTAATTATTATAATTATAGTATTGATTTTCCTTAGCAGGTGGTAATGACCTAATATATTCCAATGACTTAGCAATAGCTACAGGTATTGGCGGTGCTGTCGGCAGATGAGCTCCTTCTACATGGAAACCAGTTTCATCAGCGTACCAACTGGCTGATATTGGCGTGCCATCTGGTGCGGTATAGCTATAGCTACCTTGCATTACTTGTGCTTGTTCTTCTGGCCCAAGACTTTTCACTGTACCAGCTGCTTGTGATGTTATACCATTTTCTGATTGAAAGCTTAAAGTAAAGAAAAAAGTAGTTATTAATTTATTGTTAATTCCTTAATTAAAATGAAATAATAAAAATATTATACTCGTACGACTTACTCATAATTAAAGTTTCCATCAAAATTGAATTGTGATGTCTGACTGAGTATGGCAATCGGTTTAACTGGCCTAGATTGCAAATTTTGTTCAAAAGGGGGATTATATTTAACTTTTGGATTATACCTATCTTGAGGTCTGGCCAAACAGACTGCGCAAAGTGCAACTAGAATAATCTGTAATATAAGTTTATTCAATTATTTAATTATATAAATCATTATTAAAACCAGACTAGACAAAATTAAGAAGGAAACATTTTTTTATTAATTTTTTTTTTAAATTTAATTTATTCCAAACAGAGTTTTATCTAGACACAACTAATTTATAATTAAAATATAAATTAAATAGGGTTCTTCTAAGTTTTGCTTTAAATTAAAAAAAAAATATATATATAATGAACTTAATTTAAGAGTGGCGTCTTTGTTAGTTTAATTTTGTTTTTAATTCTTTCACAGACCACAATGAGTTTGTTCAGGGTCAACCACTATTCTGAAGAAGCTCCTAGCAAAAAAAAGATTAGAAGTTTCGCTTCTAACAAACAGACATACAACAACATGATTATCGAAGAGGTATAAAATGAAATGATGCTGCTAAAGAAGCTTTTATCACACAGGATTTTCTTAAATCTCTATTTTAAATTAAAATAAAGCAATACAAATATAATATTAATTATAATATAATTTTATGTATTATTTAATAATTATTTTAATAATCAACTTTAATTATAAAATCTTTAATTATAATAAAAATTTGTTTCATCCAAATTTATTTTAAATCGGTTAAAAGAATTCTCTAATAAAATGGGCTGTTAATTATTTTTGTGTTTCTTTAAAAAGCTGTCAATTAAATCAAAGTAATATTTAATAAGATCAATTATAAATAAATAAATTTTAACATATAATAAATAAGATATATTTGAACAACATAACATGAAATCAAAATACTTCCTCTCGTCGCTAGGAGTAAGAGAAAGTAAGAATTTATATTCTCAAGAATTTCATTTTCAGCTGTTCATTATTTATTTGAAGCATGCTTAATCATCATATACAGCTCAGCCGTCTAAAATCCATTTTTGGGGACATGACGTATTCTCTTCAAAATACTTCTTCATTTATATGATAAGATACTTTATCAATAATATAATTTGTTGCAAATATGATATTTTTAAAGAAAAATTTGTCAGCTGGTATGCAAGTGATCTAATAAGAGAATGTTGGGACATGTATGAGCGTAAATTTGTAGTTTACAATAATTGAGGTCTCATTTAGAGAGTAAGTCCTGCGCTATAGGAAAATTCCGGACTTTTCATTTATTTATTTATTTATTTATTTATTTATTTGTTTATTTGCCTGTACATATTTACAAAATATAAGAGGCTCGTCATTATAAACAAACTAATTCATTATTACTTATTGTCATAGATATTGGCTGTGTGCGACCTTTATACTTATTTATATAGACATATCTTTATAATCTTTTACATTTTATTAGTTCTATGGTCAGTTTAAGTGTATTTGTTCATTTAAATCGTTCTACACTGTAATTTTCTTGGAAATATTCATCCAAATTATAAAATGTGCTTTTCATATATAAATAAATTAATTTTTAATCATTCGTAGCATAATTATTTTTTTTTGTGGTTTAAGATCAAACCGATAAACCCATGTTAATTTGCCTAAACCAGAGTTTGAATTATTTATAATTTTGATTGTTTGATTGTTAAAAAAAAATAAATAAATAAATAAATAATAATTCTTAATAAATATATAATTCCTAATTTGAATATCTTTTCCTTTTCTTCTATTGTTATTTTATTGGTTACAATAAAAAGAAAGATTGTGAGGTTGTGAGAAATTTTCAATTCGCGTAAACATGATTTAATTAAAAATTAAAAAAAAAATTGTCTTAAATTTTGATCGTATTTTTTCATTTGAAAATAAATATTAAAAACCCTGAAAGAATATAATATGGAATCTTTAGGCGGCATCTTTGAACTGAAATGAATTATTTTGATTCCAGATTAGTTATAATTATGAAATTTAAACTGAAGACCTATAATTTAATTAAAATTTTATTAAATAAACTAAATAATGCAATAAAAATTTTATAAGGAAAAAGTAAAAATAATTTCATTGCTGACTCATTTAAAATTTATTAAAATTAAACTGCGATTATCCCCACCTCCCTCAACATACACACACACAAAATGATGCTGCAAGGAATTTAAAAAACAAATAACGCAAAATTAAAATTCAAGATACATACTGTAGTTTTCATGATGTCCGAGGTAGGCGTTGATACTAGTGCATTGTATTTTGTGTCCATCACAGGTTTATATATATATAGGCAGGGCGCAGACCTAACGTCTGGTCGGTCACTTTAGTGGGGGAGGACCTGGTCCGAATTTTATTTCTCTTTTTTTAGAAACAGAAGTCATACTGTGTGTTCTTCTTGTATTATTTCTATTAGCTCTTAAAAAAAAACTAGTTCATTTCATTCTTGTACACAATCATCGTGAATTAAATTTTTCTAATTATACTAACAATACATTTTGGTTTGAAAGTATTCCTTTCAAAAAATGTTTTTTTTTTATATTTAAACTTTTCTACAAATTTTATGGATTAAATCTGTGCTAAAATAAACTTAGGTATTTTATTTTATTATTTTGACAGATTAAATTAAATGAAGACCTAATGTTATAGTAAAATGTTTGTCCAGTTCTATTATACTTTAGCCAAGATTCCATCAAATTAGGCTATACATTTATTTAGTAAAATCATTTGATTTAACAATCCAATTTATTATTTCTTCATTTCACTATAATTCTGAGATTATGTTTCTATAAAAACCAACTGTTTTAACATAGGATATATTAAAATAATTTTTTTACCACTTCAACATTTAACGAAATATTTTGTTGTATATATTTTTTTTATATTCTTGTTAATTAGAGCTGTTGATGAGATCTTGTTTGTTAAAGGAGAATGTTTCTTGTAATATCAGAAATTATTTTATTTTTTCTCTATTGAATCGCCTATCTTTTGCTTGAACATATTAAGATTGTTTTCTACTAATAAATAATTCATGCATTTCTTGCCCATTAACTAAGCCTCCATTATTGGAAGATATTTTATTTTTAAGACTTCTAAACAGAAGAGCAATATTCACTAGGGATTGTAAATTTACCGATTTTTTTTTCATTTACCGGTAATTCGGTAAATTAAAATTAAAATACCGGTTTACCGGTACATTTTTTTGTTTAGAATAATACATATTTTGTATGTTGTTTTTTTTTTTGTCATAATACATAAATAATTTGTTAGAATAATACTTGTTTTGCACAATATGAAAGCATAATATTAGAATCTTGTAATAAATATTTTTTGTATTTAATTATTTGAAACAGCTGTTGGAAGTAAAACAAATTAATTTAAGGTTTAATTTTTAATGTTATTTTACAATAATATTGCATTAATGTCCTGTTTGATAATGTGGTGTATTCAAAATTGCTATTAATTAAAAAAAAAAAAAAATACGTGAAATATTTACATATTATTATTTTTAAATATTAAAAAGAAGGAGATATTTACTTACTCTTTAAGAAGAAAAACGTTGATTGTAAAGATTTTAAACCTTTAAAAATATCAAAAATTTTCAGAGCAGAAATCACATATATGCTAACTGTAACTAGCGCTTTCTGTACGATTTACAGCTGCTCTCAAACCCAAGAAAATTTAAATTCAAATTAAACAAAAAATATCACACATAAATTTAATAATTAGGTCTATTGGTTGCTTACACTTACCTGTTTTTTTATTTTATTTTCAATGTCCCTTTAGCACTTTTAAATATCTATAAACACAATATTTTCTTTCATAAAAATTTCTAGTATGGATTTTTCATTTACCGAATTACCCGGTAGAAATTTATGAAAATTAATTTATGTTCTTGTTAATTAGAACTGTTGAGGGGGTTGTTGAAGGAGAATGTTTCTTGAAATGTCAGAAATTATTTTACTTCTTCTCTATTGAATCGTATATCTTTTGCTTGAACATTTTTGAAATTTATCGGTAAGTTTACCGAACTTTTTTTGTGTGTAAATTTATCGGTTAACGTGTAAATCGATAAACCGGTATATAGTCCCTAATATTTACGTACCGCTGCCATATATATATTCAGAAAAGTTTTCTTAACGCTTATATTTTCATTGCATTTTGTAGAATATTATTTTAAAAATACTATACTGACGTATCAATAATTTAAGACAAATCTTTGGTACATCCACAATAACCATCTTAGGCAGATATATAAACCCAAAGCGCATTTCATTGGAATGTATATTAAATGTACAAAACATATTTGAGCCAGTTGCATAGTAATATATTCTTGTGCTGCCATTTTATGTGCATTGTTACCGTCTATTTCATTTTCATGAGATTCCGGAATTGGAAAATGTAATGTGCAGTTCGTTTCGCTTATGTTGAATTATTTTTACTGTTTTCATACAGCTGTGTTGAGGAACTATTATATTTTTAAATTTTCCGAAGCTGAATGTTTACATGTTTATACAAGTTTTGTAGTCCTCTAAGCACGAAAAACAGGTTTTTAGGAAATTATCTCTAAATCGGAATTCTTTCTCTCTCATTCGTTTACACAAAAACACACATGCATACATATGTGTTTGTGTGAAAAGGGAAATAGAAGATGAAGATGACACATCCGTAAACCCATTTCAATTAAAAATGATCATTGGACCTTAAGGCAAGAGGCTATTTCCGGTAAAAAACCAATTTCATGAAATTTACACGATCACAAATACTTTCTCATACAACCGTAAGAGACTGTAACATTCTCATCACTTTCTCTTACTACATTACTAAGTTTATAATGGACAAATTGTTTCAATTATAGAATTTTTACTAAACTTACTCTTGTTCTTGATATTATATAAATAAAATGGGATACACATCAGCAATGTGGGTGGGGAGAGTACCTGAATGTAACTACTTTTCAAACAAGCCTCAATGAATCTACAAATAAATTTTGAGATTTTTTGAGAATTATATTTAACGTCATACATGAAGAAGTTTGTATCTGTTCGGACAGGCAAGCTGCGCTAAAGGCGCTGTGTTCATATGTCTTCATCCAGGTTGGTGTTAAAATGTTCTAGAAGACTGGAAGAGCTTTCTTCACTGAAGGATGTGCTTTTAGACTGGGTATCAGATTATATGGAAATTTTTTGGGAATGAAGAGGTGGATAGTTTTGTAAAATTAGGCGCCTCATTTCCCTTTCACTGGTTCCACTCCGGTGTTGGAGTGTTTTTTGGCACATTGGAGTGTTTTTGGAGTGTGTTTTGGCTGTCATGCTTCCAGTCATAGACAGCTTCATAGCATTCATCCTTATGGGTGAGAACAGTGGGTTGTCCGCAGTCCAAAATGCTCATCGGAGGTCCGGACAGGACTATTAGTAAGACGTTGCTATATCATCTGGTTGGATCTCTTACTGGTCATTGTGGTTTAAGGAGACATCTCTACGTAATGGGGCTCATGCCGGATCCATTTTGTAGAGTCTGTGAGACAGAGGAGGAAACACCTATCCATCTTATGACTGAATGCCTGGGTTGTGAGGAAATTAGGTTCAGGTCTTTTGGTCGATACAGGATGTCTGTAGAAGAGCTTAGGCTATTTTCCCTTAAGGTTATTGTCCGATTTGTTCGATCTGCGGTGAATCTTAGATAGATTAGACCCGGGTCTGGATATTTGTTCTAAATCTGATTTGTGTTTTGTTTTTCTTGGAGAATCTAATGGGCCCGGTGAGGCTTTGGATACCGTAGGGTTTCGTCCCTCCCCACAGGCAAATAATAGTAATAATAATAACGTCACACATTCTCCTAAACACAAAATAATATCTATCTTTCTGATTTCTTGTATCAGTTTTATAAATGGACAGTTGGATTTCTGTCTTTAAAGAAATCGCTACAGCCCTTTTTTAAAAAAAAAAAAAAAATCTAGGAAACTTCTCCGTTAAATTACACTTCCGTTTAGTGGGTTTTCTTCTAACTTGGTTAAAAGGTGAGAAACACTTATGGAGCGTCCGTAGGAAAGTGAATAAAATAAAATTAAAATTTTAATAATCGTAAGTCACTGTACAAAATACGTAAACATCAATTCTCTCTCGCTATCACTACCACGAACATACATCATGTTTCTCTCTTGTGTGATTTCTGTCTCTGGCTCGCCCCGTACTTTGGACTTATAATGTTTTCTCGTAACAAAGACTTATTCTCAACATACAGTTAGTTGCTCCGCTGCTTTGTTAGTGTGCACAGTAGTGTGTTGAATTTGATTTCAAATTCTGTGTGGCCACACCTTGAACTTTACTTAACGTTATTTTTTGTACCCTGGAGTACCATTACCTATAATAACCATTGTGGAAATTGCGGACCACCAACCTCTTCAACATTTTTGTAAAGAATCATCATCTTCATTATCATCAAAAAGAGCATCACTTTTTCTATTAACCATCATCTATACCAGAGCGGAAGTACGTGAGTACGGATGACAACGGCCAGCCCCAGCAGCATCTTCATCAACGAATTTCAGGCGAGAGAGAAATAAAATAGAAAATCACTAATAAATGCAAATATATTGTTCAGCCTTTACATGACATAATCTCTTGTAATTCTGTTCACCTTTCCTTTATTTTTTCATATTAAATACAGTCCACTTTGAAATAGCTAGTTTACCTTTTTTTTCATTTTATTTTCTGACGGTACAATAGTAATAGAGGAATAACCAATCTATCTATTGGCCGTATCAACTTACATGATTTTCTCTTACCGCAATTTACAGATTTATAATCTATTGTTATTGTGGTTGGTTCCGCAAAGCTGGAAAGCATCAGAGATATTCTCCGTGATATCCTGCTTCTTTTTGTGGTGATCGACCGGTTTCGGGTGTTCGCCCATCATCAAGATGTTTTTGTCAAAACAGTGTGATAATAACGACCCCTTCTTAACCTTGTTAGGGTCTCCAACAAAAACAATTTTCAAAAGACCCCAGTGTATCAACTAAATTTGCTCTGTGCAAGCATATGTTATCACACTGTTTTGACAAAAACATCCTGATGATGGGCGAACACCTGAAACCGATCCATGACCACAGAAAGAAGCAAGCTATCACGGAAAATATCTCTGATTATATAATTTATTGATAAATTTTCTTCACACTTATTATTTTTACTAAATATATTTACTTGTCTTCAATTTTATAATAATGGGTGAATCTAAAACTTAATAAAATGACTAGTTTGAGAAAAGCATAACACACACCTCTCCGCTTAAACTTCTGTAAATGTATTTTCAAACAAAACTTGTATGTCCCGCTATTCTAAGTTAGTATATCAAATTCCAAGAAATCTGTCGGTGTTTTTATAGTGAAAAGCGCAGAAAACTGAGAAACAAAAAAAACTGTTCAGTAAAAACCACCTTTCGATCTTCCAATACGGAAATTTGGAAACTTATTAATTCTAAATAATATTATTTAGATGATAGAATTGTATAATAAATGAAATCAGTAATTTATAAAAAAAAAAGAAGTAAATAACATAACCCCCGACCCATGCTTCAAAAGCCCCCCCTTAAATGAATTTTCCCAGAGAAATATTTCAAATAAAAAAATTAACTCTTAGTATGTCTAATTAATATTTCATGTTTAATGAAAATCTTTGGAGCTATTTTTTTTTTTTTTGAGAAAATTTTAAAAAAAAAGTGAAAAAAATAAGTTTTTGTGATGTGGTATTTCCGGTTGAGGAATTTTGATAGATCAGGTTTTCAACTTTCTGCGATTTTTTCGTTTTTGATCTATTTTTTGGACTCAGGGGACCTCAAAACGTGTATTTCCAGTGAAAACTCGATATTGAAAAATTTGACACAATTATAATACTCTTTCTAGAGGAATAAGAGAAAGTAAAAATTCAAAAATTTTTACTTAAGAAAATTGATTACAGACTTAGCAGTCCTACTGTAATCACACCTATGTATTTTGTTTTTTGTTTATGTTTTATGTTATAATTTTTTATTTTTATTTTTGTATAGCTCCTTTGAAGAAGAAGCAAACAAAGTTTGCCGAAACGTCGAACTTGTTAATTATTAAAAAAAACAATTACAAAATTTATTTTTTGGGGATTTTGTTTTTTTACCTTGAATTGATCGAGAAGCCAACTAATTCTTGTTTTCATATTACAACTAACGGCCAACAAAGAAAATCTTACGAAAATTTTTACTTAAAATTCGTATCATCTCATTAATAATAAATCAATCTCACCAATAATCAAACTTAATCCTATTTTTGTACGGTAATGGCCAGAGCTGTTTTTAAAGTAAAAAAAATTTCTTTGTTGCTCTACGCTTTTGGAATTTAGGGTAGGGAATTTAGGGAGCTCCTTCTTTGTTCTCAGCATCTCGTTCAGTCTCAACGTTCACTTCTCTCCTACACTAAAGAGCTCCTGAAGAAGGGCACCAATGGTACCCGAAACGTAGAGCAACAAAGAAATTTTTTTTACTTTAAAAATTCCTCTAGCCATTGCCGTACAAACATCTCATTGTAATTTTAAAGCCGGACGATTTGAATACCATTTTAATCCTTTTTTGTTTGAAATTTTTCTCTAAAATAAGTTCTGAAATAATTTGGGGAGAATATATCTTATGCTTTCCTCTTATCACTTAATAGGCTTGACGGGAATTAAACCTTTTCGTAAAATATCGAAATTAGAAACTGAGAAAATTGAAAGTCTGGTGAGTCTTTCTCATCATATTGTTTGTTTCTTTTTAGTTTATAAATCTTAATTTTTCGGTAAATAACAAATCTAAAATTTATATTTGTTGACTAAAAATATACAGCTAATATTGGCCTAATTTATTGCGCACACTCATAAGTGAAAAGCTGCTGGAAGAGTAAATAAAGATGATGAGTTGATGTGTTCCATTTCAAATATTATGGACCCACTGAAATATTAACCTAGTTCAAGGATCCAATAATGTAATCCTTGATGTAATAATAAATTTGAATGTATTAAGTAAATTCTCACGAAAATATAATGAATTTAAAAATTTATTTTTTCATTCTATATAATTTTTACCTTTTCTTAAAACAAAAAGATGGTGCAATAAGACAAGATCTCCAAATTCCATACAAATAAATACCCAAATAAAAAAAAAAGGAAGATAAATTAAATAAATAAAGTCCTAGCAGACTTAGTATAGTATGTATGCAGCTATTTACTGCATAACTTGTGCTCGACTTGAAAGATCTGGTTTCCAAGGATTTTTTTTTTTACTTTTTATTTTAGACTTACTTTATGAGTTGAACATGAAACTGCTCTTAGTATGTACACATTCATGTTTCTATAATGAAGTACATAATGAGGTATAAAATAGTTTTTCTCACTTAGCAGTATCATACTAATTATTGTGATTACGTGTGTATTACTCACAATATAATGTATCAATTGCATAGTGATATGTTCTATTAAGAATTAAGATTGAAGTTGTTTTATCATTTCCAGTTTGATCGTGTGCACTTAGATATTCTATTTTAGTCTCAAGGTCATATATCAACAAGTAGGTGTTTTTCTTTACTGAAAGAATAACACTTTCTCGTTAATTTCGGAAGATTGGTTAAGATTGGCTCCGCCTGGTGTGATATTTGATAATTACTTCCGGTGTTACACGGATATTTCCTGAATCGTGCTGCGGTAAATTTTGAGACAGGAGATCACAAAGTGGTATCTCTTGATGAATGGACCACTGTTTTCCAGCCTGAGTTCTATGCTATTCTTTGTGGTATTTTGAATGAGCGGGTACTTTAACTTTAAAGGTGTTTCTATCTGCTCTGAAAGTCAAGCTACGTTGAAGGCGCTATGTTCATGTGCCTTCACATTCAAGTTGGTACTAAAATGTTTTAAACAAGTGGAAGAGCATTCTTCTTTGAAGGATGTTACTTCTAGTCTGGGTATAATATGGGATTTTTGAGGGAATGAGGAGTTTTATCAAATTAGTCACCTATCTCCCTTTCATTGGTCCCGATCCTGCTGTTAGTATGTCTTTAGGCACATGTTTGTCATATGTTAGTTTTACAGCATTCAGCATTCCTATAGATGAACTCAGTGGGTTGTCATTGGCGTAAGATGCTCATTAAGGGTCTACACAAAACTATACGTGAAATGTTACTGAGTCTTTCACGGACAAACCTTTCAACACCCGTTTTATGATTAGTATATTATAATAGTAACCACCCTAAATACACAAAAAAGAATCACGCTAGAAATTTCCTAAACAAAGAACCAACTAGCCGAAGCATATTGAAAATTAATCATTTCCAGATCAATGAATTTCTTAAAATGGTGTACCAAAATAATCAATTCTTAAAATGGTTTTCCTAAACAATCAATTCTTAAAATGGTTTATCAAAACAATCAATTCTTCAAATACACCATAAAACAAAAAATTAAACTGAATGAAAAACTAGCCCTCAATATCCAGACTCACGAAAACAACCCCAGAAATCTTCAAATAGATTCGGAATATCTATAACATTACATATAGATTTCAAAAAGCAATCTACTTTATAACTTTACAAAGGAAGAAAAATAAAAAAATAATATAAAATAATCAATATAATATTTGTCCAAATAAAAGTTACTGATTAACTAAATAGTAATTAAGATGATTAAGAAGTAAATAGAAGTTATAGACTTCACAACAAGATAAATCAACACTAGAATAACTAAACATCGCAAAGATGTAAGAAAAAAAAAATACCTTCCTAGCACAACACGCATTTTAATACTCAGCACTTGTTTGATTTTGAATCCGTACTTAGATTTTCATAACAACATTAAAAAGCCGTGGTGGACCAAGGAAGCTCTCTACGTAAATAAAGACTATGATATTAGCGTCGCTTCTAGAGAAGAGGCTGCAATATTAATGCTATTTATATAAACGCATTTTTAAAAAAATTATGACCTGTGCGACCAAAGTATTAGATTGCATAAGCTAATTTAAGGTTAAGTTAGATACATCAAATTTATATTTTGAACAATATAATACCACTTTTGAGTTCCTAGTAAAACTATAAAATTATAAATACGAGTTGAAAATGGCCTCATTAGGCCGAAACGACTTGTACAAGTAAAGAATATTTGTAAAACAAAAGTTTAGTCACATAACAAACGAGATGTTTTAGGACTTTATCCAGTCGTTAGGTTACGAAGTTTTTTTTAAAATTAATTCGAACATTTTTTGAGGAAGCATGAACCTGGGGGGGGGGGGGGTTAATAAAATAAGTCCCACTTTCGAATGACGGATTTTGATTTTACATCAACTTAGTGTCAGATCCATTGTGGTAAGTAAAACAGATTATATATCAATTTGATGTTTCCTATGATCTCCATGCTTGAGATACTTGATTCACTTACACACACTCTATCACACTCCTCTTATCTCAAATAAGAGCAAATAGAAACTAAGATAATACATTTTTTGAACCTTATTTACAGCCTTATTTAGGGAATGGATTAGCTCAGTGGTAGCGCGCTGGACTAGCAACGCGGAGATCACGGGTTCAAATCCAGCCGTGCTACCCTTAGATTTTCTCTTCCTAGGAGCCTCTCTCTACAGCTCACTGTCTGATGGACAGTGTTGTCTGTAATGAGAGAACGCTGTCCGGAGGCCGGCAGTGCACTGAGAAGGCTCCGGGCGCCATTGAACATAGATGTTGACGTGCCTTAAATTAAAAAAAAATAAATAAAAAACAGCCTTATTTTATTTTATATTTATTTTTTCATTCTTGTAATTACAATTTCTCCCAATTACAATTTTATATTTTCTTTTACAATATTGAAATTAAGTTAAAAATTATACTGATGTTACAAATTACAATTACAATTAATTACAATTACCCTGATGTGTTACAAAATCAAAATTAAAATTAAAAATAAAACGTGGCGTTAGTATTAGTTACAAATTATAATCAACATAACACATCAAACAAGTAACAGAGGTTGGTAAATTTATAATTTTCAGACAATAAAATTTTCTGTATACAGTTTACAAATTATAAAGTTTATTGTATAATTTTTAACTTAATTTCAGTATTGTAAAAGAAAAAAGAAAAAAATCCCTAGACAATGTCACGTGTAGTGTCGAAACGTTGGGGGAAAATGTAATTATAAGAATAAAAAAATAAATATAAAATAAAATAAGGCTGTAAATAAGGTTCAAAAAATTTATTATCCAAGTAATAATCAAAATAATAACAGCCAAAAAATTTCATCGAAAATAGAAACTAATGTTTTGAACGATTTCTTCTGTTCTTGAATTAATTTCAGGGCTATACAAATTACATAATATTTTTGTTCCAACAATCCATTTTTATGGTTAAATTTAAGATTTTCTTTATATACTTCAAATTAGGAAAAGTCTCATTTCATTGATAAAAAGGTTAATTTGAAATTAAATGTTATATTTAATGGATATCTGTATTGGTAAAGTAGTACCTATAAATTACTAATGAAATAAGTAATTCCCCAATATATATTTACTTGAATTATATATTATACTTTAAAAAATTATGTACATATATGGTTTTTCTAACAAAATTATAGAGAGATATGTATTAGAAAAAGAATGACGCTGCTAGACAATCTCCTCAGCTGGCTGTAGAATCACTTTCATTATCGTGTTATACATCATTTTGTATAATTTGCATATTCATCCAGCCAACCAGAAATATTACTTTTATTTTTTTTAAAACCAAAACCAAGTCAATAAACTTCTTCTAAATTCCTTTAGGTGTCATTAACTATAAACGGTCTGAAGTATTAAGTTGTCCGTTAAATGTTGCTAACTTTGTTTTGTTTTTGTTTATTCTTTTTATCTACAATTAAATTAATAGTTATTTCTTTCTTTTTTTTTTTGTTTTTCTTTTTTTGTATGTTGTGAAGAAAATTTGTGTTGGTAGTTTGTCTCCTTCTATTTTGCAATCAGCAAAGATTTAATTGCTAAATTTTCGTTAGAACAAGAGCGTAAAACGTTGAACATCATTATTTGATAAGCTTTTGAAAGATTTGAATTTTAAACTTTTCTATTTTTATTAAAGCTACATGCTTATTAGATATAAATCATATGGACATTAAGATGGACATAAGGAATCACTTTTTGGAGGAAAGATTTTTTTAATTACAAAATTGAAATTACGAAACTTTTAAAATAATTGTTTATAATTGTCAATGACTGATGTAATGATATGGCAAAGTCATTGACATCGGCAAAGTACACCAAAGAAATAATAAATTACAACTAGTGGTTCCAGCCAGCTGCTATCAACAAAGGGTGAAAACAGTGACACTGTTGGCCGGCGACAGCCGCGGTCAACCAAACAAACAACAAAGCCTTTTCACATCAATTCTCACATCAAAAGGCAGGCACCGCGATAAGTATGGCCACTAAATAAGGGCAGCAAACTACGAAGGTCGCACAAGGCCGCACACTAAGACAGATGTCTTGGTGTGAGTGTGAACAACAGTATATATAAACTCTATGATATACGACGAGATGATTATTATATCATCTACAACCATACGAGCACGTCTATATACACGAGCGGCAGTTTACGCGTCTATACACAGTTATATTCAAACTTATCATTCTCTTAGTTGTGCACTTTAGTTAGTTATTTTATCATTCTAATTTATCTTCTATTTATTATTAAGTATTTTATTATAGTTATTAGTTACCATTTATCACGTTTAAATTATTGTTAAAATACAGTTTATTTTTATATAAAAAACCGTTTAATAATTCGAGCACTAACTTTCAAATCTCTCAACCTAACTTCCGCCCTCTTCAAGACATCTGCTACTCCAGGAATCACACATCAAACGATTCCATTACATCTAATATCTGATTCCATTACATAATGTTAATGACAGTTGATGGATTTGACTATATAATTCCTCAGTTGAACATAACGTCAGTATATTACCAACAGATTTTCTTGCTCTCCATATTTTGACACTCTTAATAGCTTCTTTTCTGCGAGAAGTGAGTATACAAAGCAAATTCTATACGTTCTGGAAGATCTATTTATATCACAAATTGTATGCATCCACTACATCTGAAGGCCATTGTCGGCGGCGTCATAGTGTTAGAGGAGGATTCACTACAAAATTATCTATGTTAAGATAGCGCCTACAAAGTTGTCAAAATCTCTCTAGATTAATCCGTTTTTTTTTTTTTAAAAAAAAGGTATACATTACTAATTAATTTAACGATTTGCAGGAAATGGAAAAAAAAAATATTAAAACAAATTATTGCCTATTTTTTTGTGTGACGCTAAAATTGTATCGTTTTAGATTTAAGCAACTGGACTGAATTTCATTAAACTTGGTTAATTTTATTGGGAATAGTAGCAAAAGAGATATTTACACGAGATAGGGAGAATTCTGCGAAGTTACATTCCTAAGTTATGAATTGAACTGCATCATAACTTATAATAAATATCCTTCCCTATTTTAACCCTGCGGATCATACGAGGGTCATTCAATAAGTAATGAGACAAATCGCTGTAGCTCAAAAATGATTTATTTAATCAATACAAAACTTTGGCTACTTTTCAACATAGTCCCATTCATAAACATTCATACACTTGTCCCATCGTTCTTCTAATTTTTTTGTATATGCCTCTGGCATAAAATTCTTTGAGTTGATCTCGGAGCAACTTTTGCACCTGATTTTTAACTTCTTCATTGGATTGAAAATGTTTCCTACGTAGAGCCTCTTTAAGGGGTCCAAACAAATGGAAGACCGATGAGGCGAGGTCGAGGCAGTTGGGGAGATGTGGAAGGATCCCCCCCCCCTACTTTGACTGATTTCAAGCCTGGTTTCTTTGTGGGTGTCCGTGAGTAGTCTTGGAACCTATCTCGCACAAGTTTTCATGTACTGCAGCTTATTCTGAATAATGTTATGGACAGTTCCAACACTCGCATACACTTCTTCAGATATCAATTCAACAGTAATACACCTGTTGTCCTGAATTAATGCGAGATTCGAGAGAGGAAGTTGCAATATCAACCGGTTGTCCACTTCGTTGCTCGTCACAGACACTTTTAAACTGTTCTACCCATTTGTAAACGTTCGAACGGTTCAAACAATATTCCCATACACTTTCAACATTCTTTCGTGGATTTCACTACCTTTGATACTCTCTGCAACTAAAAATCTAATCACTGAGCGTTGTTCTTCCGAAGTACAGTGCTCAAGCGGACTCACCATTATTAACTGAATGCATTTGAGGTTATGCTTACCAAATACTCTAGAATAGCTGGTGAGACACTAAGTAAAAGAATGCCAACTTGACGCACTGAAACTATTGTATTGATTAAACAAACCATTTCTGGGCTACAGTGATTTGTCTCGTTACTTATTGATGACCCACGTAACAAGGACTTTTGGTCCGGTTTAAATATTTATGTTTAGAAACGTATTGAAATAATTTCATGATCTGTTTAAATTATTGAACGTCAGGGATTCATAGTAGTGGTAAGATGAAAGTAATACATTTACGAAACTAACTTTATTTAATTAATACTTTTCTTTTTATCTTTAAAATGCTTATGAATAGAATAAATTATTTTAAAACGGTATTATTATATTACAACTGAAGACGCAATAACAGATGCGTGTCCGTTAAGATAACAATCTGTTAACATTGCTTGTTAGAGCGGATGCTGTTACCAGATAACGCCTATGTATTTTTACACAATGACGAATTTTTTAACTGTAAAAAAGTCTTTACTTTCCTCAACACTTTGGTTTACCTTTTCTTAGAAATTTTGCTTCCTCAGTTAAATGTATATTTTATTGGAATTAAAAGGACAAAATAAATACTTATAAAACATTAATCACTGGATGCATATATGAATGACATCTAAATGTTTTTGTTATGAATATACTCAAGTTTATTATATGCTTTGAGAATGACAAATTACACTACGCTTCTCATATATTTAAGTAAATGTGTGTTTACATCATACCCTCTTATAATGAATGTGTTTATAATAATATTATTGCATTAAATATTTAAATTTTATACATTTTTATTTTTGCTAGATTACGTTAATAGTTTTGTGCACACACCTATTAGGAAGCCATCTTCAATATTGCACAAAGAGATGGCCATGAGTCATCATAATAAAAATATAACATAATACATTATTATATTATTTTCCCTAACTAATGTTAGAGGAAGTATTGCGATCATGCCAGATTTTCGAAATTGAGTTTTCACCGGAAATACACGTTTCGAGGTCTTCAGAGTCCAAAAACGTGGTTTTAGAAATTAGTGTTTGATTTTTTTTTTAATTCTTTATCTACAGCATGCTTCATAAATACATATATTACATGCATATGTGTACAAAATTGCATATACAGCATATCCATGTTACAAAATAAATTCACCGTCAGAGTATTTTCGGTGATAGCCTGCTTCTTAGTGTAATAACATAGACTTGCACAGAGCAAATTCAGATAACATTAATTCAAATAACATACAACTTGAACAACAGTTATATCAACTGAATTTGCTCTGTGCAAATCTATGCTATTACACTGTTAGACAAAAACATCCTGATGTTGGGCTAACGCCCGAAACCGATCGATGACCAGAAAAAGAAGCAGGCTATCACGAAAAATATCTCTGATGCTTTCCAGCTCTGCGGAACCAACCATAAAAAATAATTCAAGTCTGTATGTATGTGTTTGAAAAGAATAACTCAAAACCGAAAAGTTAGAGGAAGCTCAAACCTTGTATTCTGTTTAGGTATAACCACTGCATGAGTCACAAAGATTTCCGGCAAAATCCATCAACCGGAAGTGTCACTTTACGCACGGTGTTTTTTCAGTTTTTTATGATTTTCTCAAAAACGGCCCCAACGATTTTCTTTAAACTTGATATATCAACTTCATGTACAAAGTGCTACAACTTTTATTTGAAACATTTCTCAGGGAAAATTCATTAAGGGCACTTTAGGGGGTGGGGCGAGGTCGGGTTGTGGTTCTCACTTTTTTTTTTTTTTCTCCTTCAATAATTTATTTGCAACTGTACAATATATACAATAAGCAAATGTGATGAATGTTTATAAGACATGATTTACATGAGAAGAAAATACCCAGTGGTATTACTTCAAGGCGTTGAAGTTAATTTAAAAGGTCACGGGGCCACTGACGCTTCAGGCGTCGAGATGGATTATCAGGTAAGGTTTGACTAGCAAGTTGTTGAACCAAAGGATTATGATGATAGGACAGGGAGTTATGGAATCTTTGATAGCGGGATTTAATTAGATCGGACACATATGGAATGGATAGGTCATTATGTAAGGTTTTATTGGAGACATAATAAGGAGCATTGGTAATTTTTCGTAGGATTTTGGACTGTAAGGATTGGATACGGTAAACGTTGGAATGCTTAGTGGACCCCCATACCTCTAGTCCGTAAGTCCATATTGGTCGTAGTAAAGTTTTGTATAGTGTGAGCTTATTTTTTAAAGTAAGTTTGGATCGTTTGTCTAAGAGTCTTGAAAGGATAAGAAATCGTCTATTAGTTTCAGTCCTTTTCAGTCTGGTATGGGGGTTCCAGGTTAGTCTTTTGTCTATATATAACCCAAGATAGCGTACTCTATCAGCAGTAGGTAGGAAGGTGTTATTTAATTTAACACCAGGACAGAGGAGTGACGAAGTGTAAACGTGGTGTGAATACATTTCTTTTCATTAACTTTCATCTTCCATTTTTTGCACCACTCTTCTATTAAGGAAGGATAATCTTGAAGATGACTGGATGCAGTAGTAGGTTCGGTATGGGAGGAAAGAATAGCAGTATCATCAGCGAAGGTTGATGTTACTGTATTAGGGTGTAGGGGAAGGTCAGCCGTGTATATTGTGTATAAAATTGGACCAAGGATACTACCTTGCGGTACTCCAGCTTTCACAGGGAAATAGGGAGAAAAGGAAGAACCCTGAGAGACTTGGCAAAACCGATCACTCAGGTATGATTTAAGAATAAGGAAATAGGTATATGGTAGGATGCTTTTGAGTTTCCACAGCAGTCCAGGGTGCCAAACCTTGTCGAAAGCCTGAGAGACATCAAGGAAGGCCCCCGTACAGTACTGTTTCTTCTCAAAGGAGGATGCTGCGGCGTCTACAACACGATGAACTTGTTGTATAGTGGAGTGCATTTGCCTGAAACCAAACTGATGGTCGGGAAGGGTTTTTGAAGATTCTAGGATAGGAATTATGCGTTTAAGTAAGAGCTTTTCTAAAGTGCTATTTCAGTTTATTATACAATTCTATCATCTAAATAATATTAATTAGAATTAAATATGTTGTCAAAATCCTGAGTTTGAAGAAAATCGGTTATTCAGAAGTGCGATTTTTCAGAATAGGTTTATCAATTTTTTTATGACTCTCTTCATAAAAACGGCGATGGTTTTAAACACTAATAAGAATGAAGTAAGTGTAAAGAAAATTTGCAATTTCGCAGTAAGAGAAAGTCGTGTGAGTGTTTCACACCAGATTTTTTTATTTTTATTGATTTCAAAACAACTCATAAGAGTCTGTATTTGATGAGATTTTTGAAATGCTATAAAAATTGAAAATCGTTCTGGAAATTGTAAATTTAGTGGTGCAAAATTGGATTTGTTTGTAAAACTTGGAACTAAATTCGAAATGCAAGAATGTTGCTCAGAAAAGTTCGTGATTAACAAAGGTTTTCGACAAGGGTTATTATTTTGAACATACAATTTAACGTCACGTTAAAAAAACGCAATAATCTACTAGTTATAGTAGGAAATACAATGTGATTTTGGCAACTATATACTAGCACTACTTATGGTCCCTTCAATACAGTAAACGGCCTATGGTTGTGTGATGGATGCCAGAAATATAAAAATATATTTAATTTGAAATAATCAAAAATATCAAGAAAACTGTAAACATTCCCTTGCAAAAGGACTATTCAGGTAGAAGACCACCACTGTCTTTTAGAGTTCATGAACTTTATCAGCATTGTCTACCCCTTCTTCTCACAGGGGAAGATTTGAACGAACAATTAGAAGACATTCTTACATGACAGTCCGAAACAGACACCGAAGCAGAACACTTCAGGAATCAGTGTCAGATATATGTTAAAACATAAGAGTTTATTCCAACTAATTTCAGTAAATTAATAAGCATATTACTGTGTTATTAAATAGCATTTAAATATCTTTAAAGAATATATTTAATTTAATCTACCAGTGTTTTCTTAATTATTCTTATTATTTCTCTCTCTTAAAACTTACAAACACAAGCTTTTTACAAAAAACCTCTCACGCCACAAGCTACCACTACACAACAACAACAGTACACCAAAAACATTTCAGTTGTGATCTGTGTCTTAAATGCAAATGAAAATAAAAAATCTACTCCGCATTTGAAAAAGGAGAAACTTAAGTAAAATTTTCAGTCTAAACCTCTAAAGCTGAAACGATCAATGACAAGATATATATAGAGGGTAGTGGTAGAGCGGTGAAGAGATCGGGGCCCCACTTACGACACGTTCGTGAAAACCGAAAAGTCTGCACTTGGGCATGCAATAAATTTTGAGTACATCAAAGTCCTTGCACAAGTGAGTAATTATTACGTATCGTAAGAGAGGCAGGTAGAAATTGAAAAAGAGGAAAACTATTTGAATAGAGTCGCTGGACTACGTCTGAGGAGAAAATGGCTCAGAGTAAGGAGAGTAAGGAGAGAGAAACAGTTAATTGTTTTCCAAACCAGCAAAGAGGCAGTGAGAGAGAACACTTAGCTATGCCCATTCAAGCACCAATTAGGTAGTACAATATACCTCGTTTGGATCGCACCCCCTTATAAAAAAAAGAGTTATAGGAGGAGTGTCAAAGAAAAGTGCTGATTAATAAAACTTATGTACTGGACATGTCTCTTTGAATTTCATGTGTAAATAAATATATTCAGGCGGGGGCTTAACGTCCAACTACCAAATTAAGTTTCGTGGACGGAGGCGGAAGCACCTACTTTACTAATAACATTTTTTAAATAAATATAAAATTTAGCAGTTATAATGCTGGACTCGAACTGGGGTCCTCCCAGTTACAAGTCCATGCTCATAACCACTACACCAACACCCGCCCCATGTAAATTAAATATATTTTTTATAAAAAAAAACAAAAAAACAACTTAGCTATTATAAATATTGTCAGTTTTACTGTGAAGTATGAATAGATAATGGTGAAGAAGTTAAGTAAACCAAATTAAAAAAAAAAGTGCTAACAGAAGTTGCAAAATCCTTAATTGATTTTATTTTAAAAAGAAATAGCATCTACATCAATTTAATAGATGGAAAAGATTTGAGATTTTATTCTTTTAACATTATACGCTAACAAAATGAAAAAAATAAAGATTTATTGTTAGCAGCTAGATATAACCTTCAAAATAGAATCAGAAAAAAATATATCAATGCAAATTGGTGGAAATTAGACAAAACTAATAATATTATATATTTTATCGTGAGATTTACCATGCAAATGATAGTCTAAAAAACAGGTATAACTTGGCATTGACCAAAATATTTGGCGCATCTCTAACATCTAACTTTTACAAATTATTAGTAATATATCATATTTATAGAAATTTGGTTTCACTCATGTCAGTCTTGACTTTAATTATTATTATTATTTATTTATTTTTTTGGTTGCTTATATCATAGTCAATAACACATATAAATAAAATTCCTAGAATATATGACGACTTATCGGAAGTTAACATTAATATAAGGAATGTATAATGAAGAAGTTTTAGACGCTACAAATAGTTTGAGAACTAAATTTCAAAAGTAAGATATTATGTTTTAGTTTAACTGTAATTCAACTCAATTTTTTTTTTTTTTTTTTTACAAAATATTAGACACAGTTTAATCTTTTTAAAAGAAATAATTAACGGCTTTTGTCCTAATCATGTACCTATTCGAAGTGAGAGAACTATCGTACTTTCAACAAGCCTAGTAAAGTTTGAGGCGAGGAATTATTTGCTCTTTTTAGCACAAATTGAACTATGAAAACTAATTCATTCTTTTAGGACATAATTCAAAAACCACGAAAGTAAAATCATGTTTATTTTAACTGCAGTTTTGATCTGTTACTACAGGCGCTTACGTTTTTACTGAATACTTAAAACCCTATAGTTTAATCCGGAAGGGTTAAGTAGGAAGTCCACTGTTAGGGGACGTAAGAAAAAGGAGTCGAAATATTTTCAAAACAAAACAAAAAGTCACAAGAATTTATTTATTTCCAAATTTTTCTCATGGAAATAATTTTTATAGGTTCTTGGGAGACGCCTTTAAGCCCCCCTCTAAATGCCAATTCACTTTAATTTTCAGTTCTACTACTTATAATACTTATGAATGTTTTGATATTCGTTAAGGCCGCTGTATAAGATGATGTTGAAAAATGGATGTTGAGGTTCGGCCACAAAAAAAAACAAAAACACTTTTTTTCAAATTTTCACCGACGTGAAATTACGAACGTGAATTTATGGCCATTTTCAAGGCAATAAATTTGCCAAGTTGGTGAAAAAATGAAAAAAAAGAGTATTTCTGTGATCGAACATCAACATTCATTTTACAACACATAATTATTAAAGTCAATTAAACGCGTTGCTAGAATTTAGAAATGCGTTACTAAATTTTTAAGAAATTATCTGGACAAACACTTCAAGAAGTTACTTGAAACTTGAAAAGATAATTTGTCTTACAGATGTATTAGGAGACAATGAGGGCAATATTAATAAGAAATTCGAATATCTTAGGGAGGTCATCTATTTAATTTTGTTGGGAAACTATCTGTACATATGTATGTATTTATTTACTCGCTAGTGCCCTGTATATATGTATTTATGTTAGGATAAATAATATAAGGGAGTAGAAGAATATCGAGTACTCTCTCTCAGCATTGTATATAGTAGATCTCACCATTGTATATTAACTGTAATGTTTAGATCCTAGTTTTGGTCGGTATGAATGTATCTGTTTATATGAATGTATTTATTGGCGTGCATGTATTGTAGTGTAGTGGTAGCTTGTGTAGCACGAGCGGTTTTGTAAAGGGCCTGTGTGTATGTTTGGGATAAAGATAGAAGTATCAAGAAAACACTGGTAGATTAAATTAAGTATATTATCTTTACAGATACTTAAACATTTTACAATATCACAACTATTATGTTTATAAAATCAATTATTTATCTACATTAAATGTAAAGTTCTTATGTTTTAACTTAAAGTGGCACTGATGTCTACTCGTAGAATGTCTAGCTCAGACTGTCCTGAAAGAATGTCTTATCTTCATAGTGCAAATCTTTTCAAATAATGCTGGTATATCTGGAGGGAGTTACCCTAACTGTTTCTTGCCTTTTGCCTCTTGGTAGCACTGACCTAAATTATAGTACGTGGCTCTTTCCCCTTCACTAAAATACTACTATTTCAACTTGCTAAAAAATTAACAAAATTATTTCACTAAACTATTTTCCAAAACTATTATTTTTCCAATTTCTTTCTTCCACTACAATGAATGTATTTATTGGCATGAATGAATAGGTCTAAATTGTAGGTTTACTGTAGAAATCATTAGACTGGTAGGTATGGATATGCATCCCAGATGTGTCCTTACAAATTAGAAACAGGTGTAAAGGATCATAGCTGTTATGCACCTTAAAAAAAGTCTCCCCCCCCCAAAAGAAGATAATTGCACGTAAAAAAAGCTATCACTTTTGTTTGCAATATTTTTCAGAAAAATTGACCTCATCCAGATCTCGGGCCCAGAAGAGAACAAGAATTCTAAATCTGGAATGTATTCAACTAAGACGCCGTTTGATGAATGAAAAACGTTGAAGATAAATCTATATTTTGATAATGATAATATAAAAGTTGTTCAATTACATTTTTTGAATTCTGTTACTTCTAGTAAGAAAACCGTGTCAAATTTTCGTAATAATTGTGTTTTCACCGGAAACTACTCAAAAAAGAAAAATTGCAGCAAACTTACACACGATATTCCGTTTAGATACACTTCCACCGTATGTATGAGTAAAAATTTGGTCAAAATCCATCAACCGAAAGTGCCACTTTATTTATTTTTTTATTTTTTCAGTTTTTCATGATTTTCTCGAAAACTGCTTCAACGGTTTTCTTTATAATATATATGTACATAAAAACCTTTCACTTTTATTTCAAGCATTTTTCCAGGATGATTGTGAAGTTGGGGGAGGGGCGGTTCTAGGGGGAACAGCAATGTTAAACTTTCTTTTAAAATACTAATTCATTAAAGTGTGTGGTTATATCACCATATAATTATAGATACAAAAATGACATTGTTACTAGAAAAGGACTATAATAATTTCCTTTAAACTAGGTATGCAAATTGCATAGATATAAATAAACCTATCACTTTTATTTGAAACATTTTTCATAAAAAAATTCATTTTAAGGGGTTCTGGGGAACTTATCAGTTATGTCCAAATTTAAACTACTGTCACAATCTTTTTTAGTTGGGTCAGAGTTGCTGCCACATAGGTAAGGTATAGCGTCACTAGCTCATAGACTTATTTTTTTTACCAAAGGAATCCATCACTGATATTTCCTAGATAACATTGAAATGTTTCGAAAGGAAGTTGTTAGAAATAGTACTTCTTCTTGGAAGAGAATTAATGAGGTAGATACTTTTTAATGAAGCTGCTAATTACGCATAATCCGTGGCTATCTAAAATCTATTGTGCTTCTTCTTTAGATGTGTCAATATTTGTATATTGCAGGTATCCATAGAAATATTAAAATATTGATTATTGTAATCAAAATAGGTGTACAACTGATCAACTTCGGCAGATTCTATATACTAAATTATGAGTGTTAGTAGTGTAGTAAGTATTGTTTGGTTTTAAGCAGGGATACCTGCAAGGAGATCTAGCTCCCTGAAGAAGTGGCCATAAACTGCTTTCGAATTGATGATGTGAAATATTTTGGGATTAGGAGTGCCAGTTGTGGGATCAATAGTATATTTTATTGAGTGATATTTTAAATTAAATAGATATATTTAATTTATATCCTTTTTTAAATAGATTTATTTGTTTAGAAAGAAAGCAATGTTTAAAACGAGAGTAAAGTCGTTTTCATAACTCTCGTTTAGTTGTGACTCGTTATATAATATTCGTTTCGAGTTCTTATAGGTAAACCTAAACTCGAGTGTGTAAAAATTATAAATAATTATTAATTTGTACTTTTAATCTATCAGAATTTTGTAGAAGTTGGGAGTACATTTACTTAGCAGACCTTCTTCACTGGCGAAAGTTAGGAAATCTTTTTTTCTATGAGCGTAATAGGAAAACCACTTTTATACGTTTTTTATTTTGAAAATATTTTTAAAATACCAAAATGTCAGGCCGTTGTGATGGATGCAAGAAATTATAACTATTTTAATTGAAGAAAATTATCAGTAAAAGCGAGCTTGTTGGCAAAAAGGGTAACTCAGGTAGAAGAAGTACAGTTACAGGAAGAGTTCATGAACCTTGTTAGCATTGTCCACCCCCTCTTCTCACAGTGGAGATTTGAACGAACAATTAGAAGGCATTCCTTCAAGACAGTCTGAAAGAGACAACGAAGCAGATCACTTCAGGAATTAGTGCCAGATATAAGTTAAAACATAGGAGTCTATTCCAAGTCATTTCAGTCAATTATAAGCATCTCGCTGTGTTATTGAATAGCATTTAAATACTCGTATCTTTAAAAAGTATATTTAATTTAATGTACCAGTGTTTTCTTAATTATTCTTATTACTTCTCTCTCTTAAAACTTACAAACACCAGCCCTTTACAAAACCGCTCACGCCACAAGCTACCACTACACTACAACATAATACACCAATAACATTTCATATTGTTGTTGCAGTAGGAAGTAGATATAGCTGAGATAGAAATAAAGTAGTGGCATCCTGTCCGTGTTTTGTATAGGGAATATGGAAGTCCGCATTTTGTATGTGTGAGAAGTATCTGTATTGCTGAGATGTATGTCTGTAGCTAAGTCCAAATAATTCGTATGCCTCACTAGGCCTATATGAATTGTGTGGCTTTCAATACGGTGCGTATTGTTAGCCTGGTATAGTAGTCACTGGGTCCCACAGGATTCTTCCAAGAAGTGCCTAGCCACTTCCTACTACGGGATAAATAATGTATTGCACTATATATGTAAACTTCTTTGAAGTTAAAGATTTGGCCATAGTTATTTCTTTAGCAATTCTAAGGTTCAAAAAAACCTCTTCGAAGACTGCAATGTCATCGCTGCCGGTTTTAAACTTTCCCTTTTTTAGAGGATTCATGACAATCCATAATTACCTATTCCTTCAATATTTTTCTTTTCCCAAGAAATAAAGATATGAAATTGCGTGGCAAAGTACTTAACCTTTACAGGAGACAACACTTAAGTATAAACTTTTTGAATTATATGACCTTAGTGAAGCTCATATAATTTAATTATCAAAATTTAATTACTAAATACTTACACATTATTATAGTAAGTACTACTTTGATTACATATTCTTAAATTACATGCCAATTAATTTTATATTATATTATCCATTAATCAAACGATAAATAAAACTGTAAACTTGTAAAATTGCCTAAGAATTCGAAAGAATTAATCAGTGCGATGGCTAATAAACCTATTTTTAGATAAAGCAAAAAAGATTAGTAACATCTTTGGAATTATTAGTAGACAATAAAGAAAATATATCTCCCTAATAAATAACTAATTAAAACAAAGCATCACCTATTTGCCAGTTCATCAAATTTAATTAGATTTTAAATGTATTTATTATTATAATTAAGTTTTTATTAATTATAATTCATGTTTAGTATTTATATTTGAAATAAAGTAATATTAATTCTTTTATTATTAACTGGTGATTAAAAATAAATTTATACATTATTTATTTGTCTCTATGTCATGAATCGAAATGTATACCTCTTTTACTGTTGATGATATAAGAAGCTTGACAGTCTATTTTTGTAATGGTTAGTCAACTTTAAGAATACAATAAGATTTTGTCAGAATAATCCTCTGATTGTCTTCTGTGCCATTGGTGATTAGAAAAATAAATAACAAAAAAAAAGAAAGAAGAAGACACGAGAAGAATTAAATTTAATTTACAAATGATTTATCATTAAGATTCAGGAAATGTTTCTTACAAGTAGATAATAATCAATATAACATTCTTCAGTCATCTTCTACAATATCCGTCTGCGATAGATAATAAATGAAACAATATTAGCGATAGAAAATAGGCAATACATCCATTAGTAAGAAGTTCATTCATTGTTAAGGGAATAGTTAGTTAGCCGTTGTAATAATTAAATTTTGGTTTAGTTGGGAATATAGACGTAGGTAAGTATGTTTTGATCCCATACTAATTGGGTAATTAGAGATCTTTCAACTATCTTTGGTGCAGATCTTGTTGAACCCGATTTATTGCATTGAACCAAATTTCAAGACAGAGTTAGTAAAGGAAACGCTAATAAAGGAAACAACAACAAAAAAGAACAAAACAAAAACAAAACTTAATAATGCAAAAACAATAAGAAGAAAAAGTATATTAAACAAAAAAATGCATAGCATTAAAAAAAATAAAAAACCTAATCACCTGCCGGAATTTGGCAAGAATATCATTTATAAGTGGATGGATGATCCGCAATGCTGGATAACATCTGGTATTTTATCCGTCGTAGCATGCATATTTATTTTCTTCCTGACCGATTTCGGACTTTCATCCATCGTCAGAGCAAATTCACCAAGTTCGTGTAGAGAGTTCACTTCAACGTAATGTTTCTGTTACTTGTTACTCGCACTTGATATACAACCAACAAGTGGCTCAATCTATTACAAAATAGCAGAGAGAGAGAGAGAGAGAGAGCGACGAAAATGCAGGACCACTCTCTCGGACTGGAGTTGGAGAAACCACATAAATACAGCGACAGGAAACATATAGGAGGACAGTTCATACTACAGACTTCATCACTACGTGTCATTACCCCTTTTCCACTCTACCATACTCTATCATTTCAAGTGTAAAGTTCAGGCAATCAGTGTCACTTATCATATTATATAGAGTGTTAACCATATTTAGTTAATTCATCCTGGACTTTACTTAGTAAATATCCTGGAAAATGATAGAGTATGGTAGAGTGGTAAAGGGATAATGACACGTCGTGATGGACTCAGTAGTATGAACTGTTCTCCTATCTGTTTCCTGCCGTTGTATTCATGTGGTTCTCCCACTCCAGTCCGAGAGAGTGGTCCTGTCATTTCGTCTCTCTCTCTCTCTCTGCTATTACAGTTGTTAAAATAATTATACAGATATAAGACGGCAAATTTTCTTTGAGCTTTAAATTTTACTCCTTTGTCCTAACCTAGAGGTGGTGGGAGGGCAAGAATAAATCTAGGCATATAGTAGAAGTGATTACACTGTAGGTCAGCAGAGATTGCCAATAACATTAAACCAACCCATATAAAATTTGAAATTAAACTATATAAATTCCGCAGAATGAAATTAAAATGAATTTTTTTCGGAAAAATGTAACAAATAAAAGTGATAGGTTTATATCTGCACCAATTGTGTTATACGTAATCTATTTTTTGCCACTAGTTACGACATTGTGAAAAAGAGTTTTCTCTTTCAATGTGAGATCAATGTTGTTCAGTCGTATGTCAGTCGGTTGGGTTTGTTTCTCTTCTTATAAATACGCCGGTTATATCCTTTCCTTCCGGTTATACCCATCCTTTCCTGCCAGCTTTACTGATTACTAATTTTTCTTTTCATCTTCTCTTTTCTCACTGCCCTCTCACTCACTTTCCTTTTACCCTTCTTTCCTCTTATTTCCAGAAATATTTACATCATCTTTATAATTCATTCTTCCCCCTTTACTTCCGTTCACCCTTAACTCCTGCGCTCTATTGCTTCACTTCTTATAGTGCACCTTTGAGTGAGTCACTTGTTTCCTACAGTTTAATGCTTTTTCTGTAGTGGTATTTATTTAAACTTTTCTCCTTCATTTTGCACCTGGTTCGTTTTATTGAGCATCAACACTGCTAGTGGTTGCATCTTAATTTCGTCGAAATACTATATGCTCCTCCTTCTTCTGGCTTTAATCTCCATAGCTTCATTTCTTATTCGTCACATGTTTTACCGACCATCGGAACCAAAAACATTAAATCTCAACTCGTCCTGAAATTGTGACTGAGTCCCAGCGTTCTTTTGCGAAATCCAGTCGGCGCTTACGATTTACTTTACTAATAAAAGGCTTCTTCTTTGGAAGTTGGCCATAATAATTTAATTCACGCAACTTATTTCGAACAGTCTGTGGTGTTACACTTACCCCGTAGTCTTGTGATAATTTTTGTAGTTGGAGGAAACAATTTGTCTTCCAAGAAGATAACGACTCTAAATGTACTGTATTAAAAACTCATGAATGGCTTTTATATAATGCACCACAGCACCTGAAAACCCGTTCTCTAATCCCATGACCTAAATCCTATAGAGAGTCTATGGGATGAAATCAATCGTCGAATAAGAAAACGAGGGATACGGAACCGACATTGTTGGAAATAAGAAACAAAGTAGGAAACTACAAGTTTTTAAACATTATATTAATATTCTGTTAATATTTATAGTGTTCACAGACTTTCTTTTTTTGCATTTGTGTGTAGTGTTTTTTGATAAATAAATCATTTGAATAAATATTTTGAAAAATTATTACTTCTGATACAAAATAAAAGTTCCTTGGTTCTTGTCATGATATTACATATTACTGTTCCTCTGAAGAAAACTGTTTTTATAATGCTAACAACCATAACAATAAAATGCAGTTAGGGTGTTCACAGTCTGTTCTGGCTCATTGTACATTGTTTATTGGTCCAGTTTACCACTGAATTAGACAGAAGTATTTAGAAAGATGCTCTTTCTGTATATACTCTCTTTTAGGATCTAACGATCACTTCAATATGAAGTATGTTTTTATTTATTTCAAAGAATGCCTCTGAAGAAGAGCCCAACTTTATTGGTTTATTGATTGTTTGTAGTATATTTAATGTAGTTTATTTTTGTTTCTATTTCGTTTTTCTTATTAGTGACTATTTAATGACAGTTTTAATTGTATTTATTGCAGATATTCTTTCCGTTTTTCTTTTCTTATCGAAAGTATCTGGATCTTTTTGTATTGAACAGCTCAATTCTTTGTATGTGATTTCACAAAAAGAAATAGATAAATAAAATATATATTTCTACATAAATATAAAAAATAAATAATTTATTCTTAAAGTAAAAATTTATTCTAAAAGTCAAAATAATGTAGTAGAGCCGAAAACTAACTGCAAATATTTGGGTTAAAAAAAAACAACTAAATAACTTGAAGAAATAATAATCATAAAAGTAGGCAGTATAAAATAAAATGGGTTCCACGCTCCCCCTGTGCCGCTATCAAGGCTATGATTATCACACCTAAATATGTTTTAAAAGAAGCTTCATAACGGTATAATATATAGTTGTTATTGGACTTTTAATTCTCACAAATTATTGTTTTATTACTTATATTGTATTTAAAAAAATTGCGATCACTTCAAAGTAAATAATTAAATAAATCGTGTATTAGTGAATTATTTATATTTAATTAAAATTTATGTTCAATTATGTAAGTAGTAAAGAAATCAATGAAGCATGCCCATAATAATGAACAGAATTATAAAAAGATGAGACCTATAACCGTAAATCCGGCTATTTACCATTGCTTGACACTTTATCCAAGTCTTAAATCTACCATTCTTACAAATGGTTTCGAAATTATTACAGTTCTGTTTTCAAATCGTTTTTTTTTTTTTTTAAATTATTCATTTACAAATTTATATTGTTACCAAGTAAAAAATTTCTCCCATTAAAATGCTATCCATGCATTTTACAACACATATAAAATTAAGAACATTATTTAAATGGCAGTTAATGACAGAATTCAGCAAATTCTATATTGTTTATTACTTTTCTGTCATTGTCATTAACCAAAGTAATAGCCTATAATTGTTAAAATTGATGCCTTCAATATAAATATTTCAATAATGGTTGGTTCATATTTTATGAAATTAATAAACAGCCTTTTGAGAACTTCACTCATAGATAATAATCAGAGAGAGCGAGAAAGAAAGCACGAACAAGAAGGATACATAATCTTCCTATTATATAGACAGTTTTAATGTTTCTTTACAGATAACAAGCAAGCAAACAAAATAGGTCTAAACATATGAGGTACATATTGCCCGCAAGGGGTATCTGTTGCATGCAATTACTTGGGGAGTAGCGACCCCACGGTTTACCACAACTCTGTACTCCATGCACTTCGACTTAAACTACATACACTCTACACTTTACAGACAGGGACAAACACAGTACACAAACTAGGGTCTCCGTCCCTAGTTAATTGGCATAGCTCAGTGAGAAGGAAGGGATTAGCTCAATGGTAGTACGCTGGAGATTCCGGATTCGAATCCAGCATGATTTTTGTCTTCCTAGGAGCCTCTAGAACTCGCTGTACGATGATGAGCAGTGTTGTCTGTAGCTAAGAACACTGCTTGGAGGCCGGCAGTCCACTGAGAAGGCTCTGGGGAGCACAATAGATCTTTCAGGTCGCAGTGTGATAATCCCCTACAACAATCTACTTCTACATGTGGTACATATATAGGGATTTGTATCTGTTCGGATAGCCTGACCACGTTGAAGGTACTGAGTTCTTTTCTCTTCATCTCCAAATTATTACTGAAATAGTCTTAAATACTTGAAGAACTATCTATTCTCTTACAATGTTTTAGGCAGGGTACCTGTAACTGTGGGAAATCTCGCGAAATGAGGAGGTAGATAGGTTAGCCAATTTATATGATAAATTTACTCTGACGACGGACTCATTCACATATTCTATAATATAAATCACTTAGAATTTTTGCGTAAAAATTAATTTTTGGGAGAAACTATGACGATGTGGAATTTTAATACGATGAAAGATTCAATGATCTATATCTACTATATCCTATTAACGTTTACTAAATCTGTTGCTAATATAAATAGTTTGAAGCAAATATGTCAACACGAAGTACATCTGGCATTCCATCCGTCTAAGCATGCATATTCATTTTATTCCTGACTGGTTTCGGATTTTCATTCATCGTCAGAGCAAATTCATCAAGTTCGTGTAGAGAATTCACTTCAACATAATGTTTCTGTTACACTTACATTTGTTGGTTTGTTGTTTCTCACAAATTATTGTTTTATTACTTATATTGTATAAACAAAATACGATTACTTCAAAGTAAATAATTAAATATGTACTGTGTGTAACAGAAAACATTACGTTGAAGTGAACTCTCTACACAAACTTGGCGAATTTATTCTGACAATGGATGAAAATCCGATTCCGGTCAGGAAGAAAATGAATATGTATGCTACGACGGATAAAATACCAGATGCTATCCAGCATTGCGGACTCATCCAAATATTCAACAATGAAGTAGATCTTTACCAATTTCTTTTTAAAACTATCTCGTAAAGTTTTGTTAAAACATGGGTTACTAATTATACAATTATAAATTCTACCATTTTTATCTGTATAACTTTTTCCATTAAGCAATTGAATGTTTAGTTTAAAAAATCTTGTTTTTATGAAATTTTATCAACAAGAATACTGAGAATTTACTGTCGGAGAAAGTTGGGTAATTGCTTCAAAATATGTTCTATCTATTTTTTCTCCATACAATCCTTCCAATCCAAAGTACTTCGCCGCATCGTTAACGCACTCTATGATGTCTCCAATGGCACCCTTTATCACGACCTTAATTTTCCCAAAGGGGAATCCATTTCAGATTCCTCAAATTTCCACAAAAGTCAAGAGTATCACCCAAACCCTTTTGCTCAATCACTCTCTATATCTTTCCCACCCTGACAATCCTCCACGTTGTTTAAGACGTCGTTGGCCATGTGATCTCCTAGCTCCTCAACCCTCAACCATGGGAGTTCCAGCGCTGGCTAGTTTCTCCCATCATATTAAAACATTATATAATATTATAAATCTTTAATTAATAATCTGTTAATTTATAGTGTTCCCAGACTTTTTTGGCCCAGTGTATATTATTATTTACGTGTCCATTTAGACAGACGTATTTAGAAAGATGCTCTTCCTGTATATAATCTCTTTTATGATCTAACGATCACTTCAATATGAAGTATGTTTTTATTTATTTCAAAGAATGCATCTGAAGAAGAGCCCAACTTTATTGATTTATTGATTGTTTTTAGTATATTTAATGTAGTTTATTTTTGTTTTTATTTAATTTTTATTATTACTATTTTTTTTAATTTAAGGCGCTTCAACATTTATGGCCATCATCTCAGTTGTGACGCTGAGCTTGGGCTCAGCCACATTTGATACTGAATATAGTTGTGAAAATGCAAAAATAAAAAAAATACAAAATTATATTTTCATGTATTTTGAATGATATTATTGTAAACAATAAATATGCTTTATATTCTACAGTTCCATTCGTTGAAAACAACAAAATAAAGAAATAGGAAAATAAAAATAAATACGAAAATAGAAATAAAGAATGTAGGCAATTTCAAGAAATCCTCGGAGTAGTTTCGAGAAAATCGCGAAAAACCTTTAAGAAAAGCATAAAAGTCACTTTTCCAATTGGCGAATTTTGAATGAAAACTTCCTGTTGAATTTTATGGGTGGTATAAAATGGAAAAAAATCAAGCAGAGTGTTCTTGAGATTTTCTTGTTTGCACTTTACAAACTTGCAGACACGGCATGCACACACAAACAAACACAGTGGAGGCGAGAAAGTAGCTGAGAAATTCTGTTTTTTCTCAATGGCCTCAAAAGTGGTAAATCGTAGTATTTCCTCTTGCAGCGGTAAGAGAAAGTAAAGGATCATATTTCTGTAGAAATTTTCTCTTCGGATAGTTGGACATACGTAGACAAATGTTGATCTTATTTCTGTCTTCCCAAATAAATGAACCTATAAATAATCTTACTTTCTCTAGTATTCGTTCTTTAAGAAGTTCAATATCATGACAAAATATATGAAAGCATTAATTAATCTAAGCTCATTTTTAAAAATATTAAATTATTATTAATTTCTATTGCCCTTATCTTATTTTAAGTATGTTTAATTGAACTAGGTCTCCAACAGTGAATTATTCAGATTTTGTCTGTTATATAAAAAAAAACAAAAAAAAAAAAATCTATATTTAAATAAATTCATTATGTTCCCTGTAAACGAATGTTTGAATGCCTGCATTAATAATCCAAGAAGAAGTACACGTGACGAGCATAGAAGAAGATGTGCCACCAGTGGCGCTCTCTACAGAAAGTGAAGGTGGTCAGTTATATAACATTGGTGAAGATGATGAATGCTATAATGGGAGTCCGTGTTGCCGCTGGCACGGCAATGACCTTCAAAACCTTCACTCCACGGTTAACTGTCAAACTATCTCTTTTTTTACTAACATTAATTCCACTAATAATTTCATTTTGTTATTAAAGGCGTCATCTGAAATTGTTGTTTGGATGTTTGCCAAAAACATACTATTATAATCTATTTCAAATGGTTTCAGGGATAGAAAATTCTTTTTTTATAATGAAATCCCTGTAATAGTTGTCCACTTTATGCAGAAAAAAAAATACCAAACCTGTTTGAAATGAACGTCCAGCGGAATGTATGCAAAATTAATTCCGTGATTTTATTTCTTAGGTTTTTAAATAATAAAATTGTTTTTACTCTTACAAAAAAAAGGATGAATGTTATGATTTTTTTTTTTCAAACTTGTGATATTTATTTCTCATTCAATCATCAATTTGGTTAATATTTGAATAACATCAATTCTGAACTGATGTAAGAAATAGAATTGATGAAATATTGGAAAAAAATGTATAGCTCAAAAGTGACGTATTCCGATTTGTATGGGTTCTAGAACTACGCACATTTTGAACTTTTCCTCTGTGGTTTCCACGTAGTATACTTTTTACTTTCTCTTACTAATAATAGTAAGAGAAAGTATTGCGATCGTGTCAAATTTTCGAAGTTTTCACCAGAAATATATGTTTTGAGGTCCCTTGAGTAAAACAAAAATGTTTTTGAACGAATGGTAAACTAATGTAATTATATAAATAAATTCTAATAGTTGAGATGCCAGCCAGCACTGTACACGTTGAAACTAGAGAGTCAAGAAGAGAATACATTCTACTTTATTCATCATTTTGGCCCATTCCTTACTTTTTCTATAGGTCCACAATTTTTTTGGAATGATTCTTTTCTATGGAAACGCTAGCATAATGGTTACTTACAAACTGGTACGGTAAGAGAAAAATCAATATTACTACCATTGCAAATTTCTTAATTAAATTATCATCATGGTTCGGCCATTTCTCCTATATATATCCATCCTATAGAAGATGGAGTCCCGCAAGGGAGCATTCTCGGTCCTCTTCTCTACACTATATATACTGCTGACATCCCCACTTCCCCTCATACACTGCTCCCCTTATGACACTGCCATCATCTCCCCTCATAACGATCCCATATTTGCATCTAGAAATCTTCAAAGCCATTTAAGCTCACTGGGAAACCTGGTGCAAAAAAATGGTGAATAAAAATTAACGAGACAATATGCCAATACACTACTTTTATATTAAGACGGACTACATTGCCACCTCTATATTTTAATGGTATTTCTCTTCCAACTGCTGACTATGTACGCTACTTAGGGTTATACGAGTATATCGACAAACGGCTCACCTGGAAACTCCATACACGACTAAAAAGACAAGACCTAAACATACGATTTAAACTATTATCACCACTACTCGGCAGACAATCTAAACTATTCCTACAATATAAAAGACTGATTTGCCTGGTATTACTCAAACCTATGTGGACATACGCTATTGAACTATATGGGGTTCAACCAAAACTTCCAATTCTCGCCGCATCCAGTCATTCCAATTCAAAATCCTCAGAAAAATTGTCAATGGATTTTGTATTTGTCAATGTATGATAATGGTATCAAATCTCACCCTACATCAAGACCTCAATATTCCTTACATAACCGAAGTTGCTAAAACTAAATACAAAAAATGTCCATCTTTCCCTCTCTGCTCACGCTAATCCTTTAGTACGCCAGCTAAGTTCCTCTAAGCTTCCAGATAATCCTCCCAGACGATTGAAACGCCGCTGACCTCCAGACTCTCTAATGAATAACTAAGTTATTAACTAAGTAAGGCGATATGTTTCTTTTTTTTCCTATGGAGTCTCATCGCTGGGTGAGTTCTTCACACAAGTGACTCAGGTGATTTGTATCTTTCCCCACATTTACATATGATGTATGATGTACATACAGATGTAAATTACAAATAAATGCAAAAAAAAAAAATTATCACCTGAAATACAAGTCATGGAGCTTCTCTAAATATGAAAAGTTACTTTTAGCGATTGCCTTGTGTGTGTTGTGTGTATGTATGTTTGTGAGTATAAGTGTAAATATAAATTATAAGGTATAAAAAAGTCGCAGGAAGCTCAAACTTGGCATTACGTTTAGGTACCACCATCCATCTGACACGAAACTTTTGGCTAAAATCCACTAACCTAAATTGCGAATATGCTGAATAATTTCTTCAATTTTTGTGATTTTTTTCGAAAATGGCCCAACAATTTCTTTCAAAGTTTCGTGCACTGTCTAATAACATAAATACCTATCACTTTTATTTGAAATAATTTTTTTTTTTTTGGTGGATTCTCGGGAAAGAGCAAAAATAAGCTTCTTCCCAAAGTGGCCACTTAACGACAATTTATTATTCTGCTATCTATGCGATATTATAATACATTAAATGATTTGCTATAATTCCAAATTTGAAGAAATTCTGTTAAGAGGAAATGCACCCTTTTCGGAATAGGTTTTTCAGGTTTTTGGGAATTTTCTCAAAAATTGTTTTCACTATTTTCTTTAAACTTGGAATGATGCTCACTGTCTTTACAGAGACAACTTTAATTTAAAACTTTTTTTTAATAACAAAAACATTGGTTTTAGATTGTATTGAAGGACTTGTGATTTATTCAAATCTATTATATTGTAACGCAGCCACTGGTGCCATCTAGAAGAGAAAGCAGGTACCTCGAATTCTCCTAGTGGCCGCTAGGAAGTGCTGGGAGCGCGCTCTAGCCCTTTCTAGAACAATCGATAACTTTTTAGACCCTTCTCCACCGGTATAAATAGTGGGGCAATAGAGAGTTGAGGGAGATTCTTGTTACAAACGAAGTGTGCGTTTGTGAAAAGTGTATAAAAAGTGAACTTTTGTTGGTTTAAAATGTGAATTAATTATTGTATAAAACAATAAATTGGTGTTTGTCTTATTGAAGTTTAGAGTATTTTATCTAAACGAATCCACTTAGAACTAGTTGCAGTAGCTATTTTAGAGGGAAGAACGTTACAATATTGCAGTTAGAGAATGTTCTATGAGTGTTTCACGTCAAATTTTTATAATTACATTTGTCTAGTTCAGATTAATATTCTCTATAAGGAGAGCTAGTGGTAGATATGAAACAAATAGTCGCAGTAATTTTTCTAAACAAGCTTCGAGATTGACATATTGTCAATTTTTCATACATCCAACGTCCTAAAGTGAAATTCATTTCAATAGTTTTTCCGTAATAACATAAAAAAAGAAAGAGAATAATTTCTACCTAACTTTTATCTATACTACAAATTGCAATTTAATTTTTTTCTAAACCTATAATAAAGGTTCTTAGCCATGTTTACTAAAAGCTATATATATATATATATATATATATATAGTTGTGTGTGTGTGTGTGTGTGTGTGTGTGTGAATGTGTGTATTTTGTTGACCTTGTCTATTAATGGAGGTTATACAGGTGTGCCGATATAGCTTGTCAGGAAGGAATGAATCCTCCTTGAAAATCTTCTCTTGTCAGGCTATATTTTTATCTTCTTGATATATAATAATTAATTATTACTTTTTTCTTTTTTTTTAATGGAAATATTATTGTACATATTGTTGCTATATTTTCAATTTTTTTAAATGAAACTGAATGAATATGTGCCATCTTTATTTAATTACAGTGTATGAATTTAAATGTGTCTTACGTGTTTATACGTTAAGTTTAGTTTCATTATTAAAAAATAATTTGAATTTTTTAACGATGTATACTTAATTTCAATTTGACTAGGATATCTAAGTTTGGTACAGTAAACATAAAAAGTAAAGTAGGAATTTATGATGAACTGGATGGATTAGCGGATGTGCATAATATAGGACTAACTACCTGCCTATCAATGTTTCTTCATGTCATCATTTTTCAAATAAATTGATGGAAAAGATGTACCCTTATGTGAAAACTAAAGCTATATTCTTTGCTAAAATTCAAACTTCCGTGATTTATATAATCCAATATCAATCATAATATAATATATTGAATATTTGTCTATATATTTATATGTTTCTTTATATTATAATCTTTACTTTGTCAAGCTCAATAAATACGAATATATATATATATATCCTCCTCATTTCTCTCCAACATAGTAATTACTAGACATAGTGATATGTCTCAGTTGTAACGCGTTAGACCCTTCGATTTTTCTTTAGTCCGGCATTGCAATATCACATAAAAGAATCTAAATATGTGCGTCTGTGTATACAATGTATATATCATTTATATCATTAATAAATGTATTTTTTTTATTTTTAATTTAAGGTGCGTCAACATCTGTGGTCATTGGTGCCCGGAGCCTCCTCAGTGCACTGCCGGCCTCCGGAAGTGTTCTCAGGGTTACAGACAACACTGTCCATCACTGGACACTGAGCTGTATAGGCTCCTAGGAAGAAAAAATCTAAAGGTAGCACAGCTGGACTCAAACCAGGGTCCTCCGCGTGGGAGTCCAGTACGCTAACCACTTAGCTTACATTCCCTTCCCTTAATATATCTATACATTGATTATTGTTTCGAAGCAAATGATTACATCTAAGCCAGAAATGTAAAACTTGTTTAAATCGCCAGGTAATTATCATTCAAGTAACATATTTTGTAACTATTAAACCAAAATTAATAAAAGTGAAATATAATCGATTAATCCAAAAATTTCGCAGTGAAAAGAGTAAGAAAAATTATGGCATTCGTGTTAAATTTTCAAAATTAAATTTTCACCGGAAGTATAGGAATGTGTTGACGTGCCCTGAGCATTAAAAAAAAAAATTGCTTTTGAATAATGATCTGTAAGAATCAAACTAGGTATCCATATAATAGCGCTCACAAAATTTGGCAACCCTTTAATTACGTGTTAGCACCTTATCCACGTTTCAATTCTTATAAAAACACGGAAATCCTCTTATTTAACACTGGCCTCCTCTAAATGTTGCTAAAAATTAAAGTTTTATCAATATTTTTTAATAATTTTGTGAACTAGAAATTTTGGACACTACATTTATGACTTTCGTTATAAATTATTACGGTAATGTCAACTTGAACTTCTCGAATGAAAAGTGCAATAAAATAAATCTCTTGACTGATCAGTATGCTCTATAATTCATGATCATTATATAATTGAGCAGCCCCAATATTTTTTTTGCAATCGAAGTTTTTCTCTGAAATATATATATATATTCTGTGTACTATTTATATTTATTCTTAAAAAAATTATTTTTATTAAAATTATTATTGTAGTTTTAAAATAAGAAAAAATAAAGAATCGACAGAATCATCCAGGTACAGCTTTAAATGTGAGAACACCTGACATATTTGGAAATACTAACCCGCAACTCTTATAAACATTCAGATTAGCCGAATGTAATATTGTAGGCTCTATGCTCATTTTTAATATTTGCAATTTATTGTCTTTGAATTTTTTTATAATATTTAATATTTTGTTTTCCTACTTGTTTTTCTTAGGTCTTTAACTTGCGGTCTTGTTTGTTTTTTTTACTGAATTTGACGCTGCGGTTCGCTCCACCACCGCGGGCGTTCCAAGATAGAGCTTCTCTAATGGAAGTCGCGTTGATGACATGATTAAACCTACCTCTTACAAAAAATTTAAGTGACCTTATGGAGAAGAATGTAACAGAGAAATTGCAATCTACGATATGTAACCTAAATTTCAGGACATGTATTCTTCAAAGAGTAAATAAAATGCGTATTTTATGAGGCACTCTGCGAATTCTTCGCATCTCCTACTTCAAGTTTCACTTCATTAAACAATCTAAAGTCGCATTTTCTTCTCAGTCTGTTTCTGAACTTGCCCCGGCCATATATCTCTGATTGGTCTAATTCGTTTACACGGTTTGAATCAATTATAGATTCTAGTGACCGAATGAATGTGTTATAAAAGTTACAATATTTAATCGATTATTTCAATTTAAATACTCAACGCTTAATAGCAAATTTACAATTCAAAAAAGAATTTTATACTATAGTACTGCAAATATTAAATAAATAAATATTAATTATTAAATACAAGTCCACATAATCGAAGGCTTATAGCATCCTATCGAGTCTAATTCAATCATGTATATAAGTTGGTTAAATTCAAATCCATTCTTCAAGAATTTTAAATTCGTTGATCGATTAAATATACATTATCAGACTTTGGTAGCTCTCCCAATGTTGAGACCTTCAAACACTCCTCCAGTCCTTATATACAACCCGGATTCAGACATTCTAATAAATCCGAGAATATTTCAAAAGTAGCACTCGCCAATGTTTGATTTCATTATTCCAACAATCAAATAATTGATCAATATTTTTTTTAGGGAACTAGTGGAGTCTAAGCGGCGTGAAGATTCGACACATCCTTTTAGAGGCATTCCACTTCTAAACATAACGATACATAGCGTTAGCTTTTTAGTCTTATTTAACATGCCATCTCACAGCTTGTAACAATCCAAGATTATATCACAATTCGCTATATTAAGTTGGTTAAAGATGGCCTATGATTGCTAATACTAGGCACACTCTCCCCACAATTTTCTTCATTTTGGCCCCCTCCTCCACAAAATTCTCTTAAATCGCCTCACAAGGTCTTGTATTCATTTTCAGGCGTCTAAGCCGCAACCACATGAATTAGTTCTACACCATTGCCATCGCCACCTTCTCCTACACATCCTGGTAAGCCAGTGCGGCTTATGATAACAAACTTCTTTAATCTTCATTTGGCCTCATTCCTATGTAATGGTGGCCGGATGATGGGTAAACTTGATGTAAATGAGATCACACTCAACTCGCACTCACAAGTTATATTTTACGAACGGTGATGAGCTAGTGTGGCTAGCTTGATGAACCTCTTAAGGTTGAAGCAGCGATGATGTTTACCATTTTTAAGTTTATCTGGTGCCTGATCGTTAAACCCCTCGATAGTTGGCTTTTATTCAGTTTCTCGCACAGCGCTAGAGACAAGCATCTAGATGAGACACTGGCTGTTGAAGTTGAAATCCATTCTATACATTTTAGAAGGTGTAATTCGTAGTTAACTTTGCGTTTGAAAGCTCAGTGGTGGCACTTGCAAGCGATGCTAAGAAAACTATTGAATCCAGCTTTTGAGTGACGAATTGGCGAATTGGTTCAATTCTACCTACTTAGTTGTTGAAGGATGTCATAGATAATCCGAGGGATATTACTTTTATTTGTATACATTGTATTCATTTCAAATAAAACATTTCAGTTACTGTGACGAGCCGGAAATCCTATCCTACTTCGAGAATGGATATCCAGCACCTTTCCTAATTGAAAGGTATTCTTTCGGATCAATTTAATTGACTCTTTAAACCTTACAGTGCAACAGTGCAAAAAAAGCCTGGAAGCTTATTAATCTAATTTTTAAAATCTTTATTATTCTTAAAGCTTAACTATCTAATTTTTAGAATTAGACTTCAACTTAAGCGGCTTTTTATTATACTTCCCATTTTTTCTTTCATTGCCAAAATTTTCCATCCTAGCGAGTTAGCAAGATGCTAAGTTAGTTAGCATCTTTCGTCATGATTGTTAAATGTTTTCTTCAATCTAATGCCTCTTGTTGTTACGTACTGTTTCTCATTAACAATATCTCATGTTGCAAGGTGCTACTTTCTCTCGCCCTAAGACGTTATCTATACGGAGAACTCATTGAGAGTTTATTCTTCACTAACTTCAACTGTTTCAAAGTTCTCTATATAGAGTCAATCTATCTAAGGACCGTATTTCAAATTGTGTTACTTTAGGTTTCCCAAATTCAAGATTGATACACTAGGAAATCTGGCACCATATTTCCTTTTTGATAGCCCCGCCTCACAGCTTTTCATGGTAGATTAAGGAAGAACTTTTTTAGGTTGCTAATCCCAATTTATGTCTTGCTGCTGGCAATCTATCTACTCCTGACGCTTATCATCTGGTATTGTCAAAATCTGCCATAACTTTAAATACAACATACCTTTTTCCATTTAATATGTTTGATCAAATTTAGTGGAGGGCTAATGAAGTAGCAATTGATTCTGTCTTGGAAACCGATTTCAAGAAAGCATGCACGCACCTCCCATATCTATTTTGATTAATGCCTATTCGTTTTACATTCAGAGGGTTATCTTCTCAAATGATATTATGCTCTTAAGGCAGGTTATCCTTCAAGTTAGGCTTAATTTACCTTATTCCAGTTATCAACCAAATTTTGAATTTTTTCGGCGCGATAAGCCATTCGCTACGCATTTTTCTTTATCAGGTCAACAAGGCTCTGTAATGGACTTTTTCAAGGTAATATAATATATAAGTCTGCTTCGAGGCCTATGTCACATTAATTTGTTTTGATATGATTGTATAGATTATCAATTATCAGCGACTAACTGTATCAACGTTTTCGATTGAGAACGAAAGTTTGGTTTCGCTTTTTACATCATTAACTCTTTTGTTACTTCTCCAATTCCTGATTATTGTAATGTGTTTTGTTCTTGTTTAGGCAACATTACTTGTCTTTGACTCCCTCAATATTTTCAAGATACGAAAGTTATCGATCACATCAAGTGTTTAGATACCCTATTCCTTACCTTTCACTTCCAGAACATTAGATCTACGGGACCGGTATTGCAAGCTTGTAAAGTGTGCCCTTTTTCATTATATTTTTATTTTACATTTTTCGTGTTCATTTCATTAAATGAATTAGTTTCATTCATTTTTTAAGTGCTGGAGCTTGGAACTCCATCTAGGTATTATTTTGTTTTCTTACCATCCCCAACCTTTTGTCTTTTGGAGCCGGATAAGCATTTGTTCTAATATTTACACCCTACGCTATTTTTTACTATGAAGACCGCAAACTTACAATGGTCCAATTAGGATAAGTCCTAATAAAATCACCAATTTTTGCTAAACTTGCTAAAATAGCTATATGTTCATTCCTACATTTTCAATTCAGATCTTCAAACTACTCTTTTTTTTTTCCATTTTCAAATTTTTTGGGAAATTTCTCACCATTAAAATGATTCCTAAACAAAAAATTAAACTTCTACATAATTCTTCCTCTTATCTATCTTCCTGTCCAATCTCCTTTTAAGATCCTCGAAAAACTCCGGATTAAACGTTTTTATTGCATCAGCGATCCATTTAATATTATAACTATTCAAGAATTTGACTTCATTCCTCCATTCAACAAACACACCGGTTTCAGACATGGCATCTACTTATTGAGTGCGAACAATATTACCCTAATGGCTTTGAGACACTGCTTTAGCTTTTAGCTTTCATCAGGATGAGGCACGAAAATTTATTGCCAAGCTCAAAGGCAAGAGTCAACGGGTCAAAGGCCAGTGACTAATTTTTTCGTTTAATACTTCTTGGAGCCAAGCATTTTAGAGAAAAACATAACCCTACACTGCCATCAAAAGCCCCCTTAAATGAATTTTTCCGGTGAAATGTTTCAAATAAATATTTCTAGCTTGTTATTATATGTAGTTGAGACCAAGTTTAAGACTATCGTTTGAGATTTTTTCGAGAAATTTTGGCAGATAACTTTCTGTCGAATCCCTTGGTGATTTTCAAACGGAATGATGTCTGTACTTTCTGCGATTTTTTTTTTTTTTTTTGAGCTATCTATTTACATAGACACAGATCATTTTTTAAAAAACACTATTTTGAGGGAAACTCAGGGGGGAACTTAAAACGTATTTTACCAGTGAAAACTCGTTATCAAAAGTTTGACAGAGTCGCCAAATTTTCTATTATTCCAGTAAGAAAGTAATAACACAAAAAGGTTTTGTGTTTTAACAGGCAAGGAAGATAATTTTTTTTAGACAGCAGTTATTAATGAATTTAGGATGTCGGTTAAATCAGTTATGGAGTGAAAAAGTTGTGTGGTATGTATACGGAAAGGGTTGTGGAAGTGTATTCGCGGCCGCTTGTGCAAATGTGCGTTGACTAATCTTCTTCGTTTCTGTAACAGAAGTCCATTCATACATAAACCGTTCACAGGGATTCCGTTTAATTCGAAATTTCGTACGAGGCTTAATAAACCACTTTTTATATACATTGATACTACTATACCCCATATCCCGCGTCTTACATTAAAATACAGTAGCACATGTATGTTCTCGTATTTAGGCAATAAAGGGAATGGGAAGTTTCATATAACGAGCAGTTTTTATTCTACAAAAATAACAAAAGTAAAATCTACAACAAGCCTGCAAGTCTACAAGTAGTATTCTATTTATCGCAGTTATTCTATCGCTCTAAAATCTTTTATCCTTTTTTTCTAAATTCTTTATAAGCTTATGCACCTGTACAAATATATAATTATAATATCATGTAAACTTAATCAGTGGAGTTAGTCTTTATATAAGAACATTAATTCTTCAACGCGAATTCTTTCTTACGCTAAATAAACTCTTTACTTATTTTGTACAACATGTTGTGAGTAAATGAGGTGATAAAATTGGAACAATTTAATTAAAAAGTATTCACAAATTTATTGAAATGTATGGATCTTTAAAAACAGTTGCCCATTTTCATGTCACATTTACTCAACTTTGAAAGAAAATGGGCTTCTTAATATTTGAGTTTGATTTACTAACTACTTATTTACCAAAATAGCACTGTTCACAAAGTTATCTCATTAGATAATATTCTATTCTAAATCTGTAACTTATAACTTTAGAAAATACCAAATTAAGACAATTTATGAACGCTTTATAAATACATATGAATGTCAAGTTAAAATGAACAAGTTTACATTTTAATATCTTTGTATTTACTCATTCGTGGAATATGATAAATTTTGTAAATTTATTAATTTATTTTTTTTTTAAGAAAAAGAAGTTTATTTGAAAAATATAAATATACAAAATAGATTTGGTTGTTTGTGTGAGGGTGTTTTGTTGATAGAATAAAACATGAAACAAGAAGAAGATATTTCAGTGTATTAGCCTCTAGGTGTCTCTGGTGTAGATGGTAATGTAGCCAAATAATCTAAAGCTTTCTGTATTGCTGGAGGTATTGGCGGTGGTGTTGGAATATGTGATCCTTGTGGTACAAATCCATTATCATCGGCTGTATATACCAACTGTATAACTTGTCCATCAGGTGCTGTATAAGAATATTGACCTTGAGCTGTTTGAATTTCATTTGGTTCACCTTGCCCAAAATTCTTTACAAATCCACTTTCTTGGGCACTTATACCATTTCCAGTTTCATACCTATAAACATGTTTTTTTTTTTAATCAATTAGATTATCATTAAGAACAAGTGGCTGGTTCTTTACAATATTACATGAAATTTAATACAACAGGTTTTATAGGACTAATAAAAAACGGTTTTTGAGATATGATAATGCACTTTTATCGAACAAGAAATTAAGAAGGAAGGATGGATAACTATAATTCGACCTATATGGCTGTATGGTTTAGAGGTTCTAGCAAACCTTCCAACCTGTACGGAATACAGACTTTTCAATCTAAACTACTACGACACATTACTGACGCACCGTATCTACGTCTCAAACCTTATACTACACACTGACCTCAACATACCATTCGTGACAGACACAATCACAACCAAATACAAAAAGTTTCACGAAACATTATCACAACATAACAATTCACTCATCTCCAAATTAAGCTTGCCACAGAATACAACAAAGAGGCTAAAAAGGAAGTGGAGCCTAAGGATAGTCTTCGCATTCGAACACCCTAACAATGCCAGAGGAGTGTTATCGCTGGATGGCTTCTTCTCTGCGCCGCCGAAATAAGAAGACGGGGAGTGTATAACTCCAGAGTCGTCATTTATTCGGATAGCCAGGCTGCTCTGCGGGCAATTGACTCGTGGGAGATCAGCTCAAGGCTGGTGTGGGACTGCCTAGGTGCACTCAGGGAAATTAGTAGCCATAATAAGGTCTTCCTGGTTTGGGTACCTGGGTACTCGGGTTACAGAGGCAATGAGGCGGCGGACCGCCTGGCCCGGGAGGGTTCAATGAGAGCACTTATCGGGCCGGAGCCGTTCTGTGGTGTCTCAAGATGCCTCAGGAGTGCATCCATTAAGTTATGGATGCAGGACCGATCAAGGGAATGGTGGGTCAAAACTCCAGGCCAGAGGCAGGCGAAAACGTTTATCCATAGCCACTCGCCCAAGCTAACTGCGGAACTACTCCAATTAGGCCGGGTGGCCATAAGAGTAGCAGTTGGCGTTCTCACTGGCCATTGTAGATTAAATAAGCACATGCATCGCAGGGCCTGGCAACGGATAGCCTATGTAGGTTTTGTCAGGAGGAAGAGGAGACGGCACTGCACGTGGTATGTCAGTGCGAGGGGCTGGTCTGGCTAAGGTACCGCCTCTTTGGTAAAGAGAAGCTGGTGCCAACAAGCCTCAGCCAGGGCCCTCTCTCGGACCTATTAAGTCTTTTAAGGCAAGCAGGACTCGAGAGGGTGCTCTGATGGCAGGTGCTCTGATTGACCACCTGGGAGCACCCCCCAATTCAACAGTCCGGTTAAGGACAGGCTAGTGGGAGGGTTCCAACTCGGAGGGTGCCCCACAATAGATCCTTGGGGTTGTCGCGGTGGCGAGTGAAGCCAAAAATTCCCCCGTTAGAATCTATCTATCTATCTATCTATGGCTTCTCCACTCAGGTTCCTCAAACCATAGTTTCAACAGTGAGCAGTGGCAATTATTGTTATTTTAACAGATTTTGCTTATTCAATAAATAAACTAAAAAAATAAAATAAAAGTTTTACACTAAAAGCCTCCTTCCATAAAATTTCCCAAGCTTATTACATGACTTCTTTTTATACTCAGTTAAATAAATGGCCATTGAAATTTTAGTCTTCGAGTAGAATTAATAGGATTAGTTGTTGGGATACAAGTTCACGAACAAGAGGATTGACATGAGAACTGCTGAAACCATTTTTCAGAGGATTTTTGAATTGGAGTGTTTGAATATGATTATAATTAGGCTGAACCCCACAGTTTTCCACCGTATATCCAAATAGATTTATGTATTTATTAAGCAGTGCCACCAAGCAGTATGTTGGAAAGCATTATCTGGGATCGTTTATCAAGTAATCGCATAAGCATTTTGTAACGTTGAAGTAATTGTGCCATTGTTTAAGTCTAGTATGTGGATTCCAGGTTAGATATCAGTCCAGAATATAGTCCTAAGTAGCGAACTTTTTGCATGAGGATAAGGCGATATTGTCATAGTAAACTAGAGCAGCAGTGATTCGTTGAAGATTGAATGAAATGGTTTTCAACTCTTTTCAACACTAATTTTGATTCCCCCATTTGTTTGAACCATTGTTGAAGTAAATTCAAATGAGCCTGTGGATTGCGTGAATTGCGAATGTGTGTAGAGAAATGAATTTCTGATTGTATTAGAATGTAATTTGTAAGAAGCGGCCAATCAGATAGGATTTAAGAATTGTTGAAAACACGCCAAATTGTAACACAAAATCGGAAAATTGCACACCATTAACATTACATTGAGTGCGCGCAAGGGTTATCTGTTGCATGCACTTACTTGGGGTGTAGCGACCCCATGGGTTCTCATTATTCCATGCACTTCGTCAGAACAGTACACAGTACACTTAAACTATATACACTCTACTCTTTACAGACAAGGACAAACACAGTATACAGTCTCCGTCCCTAGTTAATTGGCGTAAGCCAAGGAGAATTGGGAGGTAGCGCGCTGGACTAGCAACGCGGAGGTCCCGGATTCGAATCCAGCATGCTGCCCTAGACTTTCTCTTCCTAGGAGCCTCTACAACTCACTGTCCGATGATGGGCAGTGTTGTCTGTAGCTAGAGAACACTGCTTGGAGGCGGGCAGTGCACTGAGTAGGCTGCGAGGGGCACATAGATCTTTCAGGTCGCAATACTATAATTCCTACACGTGTAATGGTTTGGTAATCTGAATTGTAAAATCAGAAAAACATGTTCAAAATAATTATAAAAAATTAAATAATAGAATTAAAAACTTTTCCATCACTGTAATTAATGCAAATCAACTTTAATTAGAGACAGTATTGAGTTTTAAATTTTTGTGTGAATACTTTCTTTTTGAAGACAAATAATTAAAAAAAAAAGACTTCGATTCTATTCTTTCAACTAGATGTTCTTCATTTTTGCAGTTTTAATGACGTCATACTTATAAGTGTAATTATAAAGTTATTATTACTCATTTCTCATTATTTATCTATTTCAATTAGTTGAGATATGAGAAATGTAGATTATTCTGATAGTAATTAGAATAGACAGCTTGCAGAGTGTAATATAAATCTTGTACATTGTCTGTATATAACGTGATCCAAATATAACATAAAATAAAAATGGTAAAAATAAAAAAACATATTATGTGCAAAAAAAATAGGACTAATACTAAGTATATCACCTGTCAACTGACCTTTTTTGTATGCACAAATTTGACTCTAATAAACTTTTTCTGAGATTGGTATAATGGAGTTGTTGAGCAGAGAAATTAGGTTTGATTAAATGAACGAAATATGAAGACACTAATATAATGTAGCTAAGTTTACACTAACTGTGCTGGACTTTATAATGAAAATAATAGAATGAATGGTGTGAGTAAAGATATGACACGATGCGATGTACAGTTATCGTTGTGGTTGTATCTGATAGATCCTTTAGATAGATTCCCACTGGCTTATATACACAGGTTCTCCCACTCTAGCCTTTCCTAAGTCAGAGAGTAGTCTCTGTTAACCAGAGAGGGCCTCTCTTCTCTTATGCTGTGGTTGAATTATCTTTGCGGTACCATTACATTGGTGTGATTACAATTTCATTTTCTTTCTTTGTATGCCATTTATATTTTTGGAGCACATGTCTGAGGAAATACATAAAGTTTGTCATATAAATTTTTATTATATGACTGATATTAATCGGAAAAAGAAGTTAGATTTGAAAGACTATCATAACTTTCTCTTACTTCATTTTTTACAATGCCAATTAATAATTTTGTTTTAAACTTGCAAGGTTTACTAAACATTTAGTTGTGTTTTCATTTGAACTAAACAAAGGTGGGAGGGAGATTATAATTGTTTACGTAACTGAAACTTGTATGGCAGCATCCTTTCCTCAACTCCTAAACAAAGCTAGTAATAGCAATTTACGGCTAACTTCCTAAACTCCATATTCAGCAACATCCTAAACTCCATATTTCCAGAAAGATATTTCTAATAGAAATGATAGGTTTTTTATATTCAGTAAACAATCCAAATTTAAAGAAAAGCTGATGGAACCCTTTTCGAAAAAAAAATCCAAAAGAACAGAAAAACTATTCGTAAAATAGCTCATCCAGTTAATTGATTTTTTTTATAGATTTGGAATTTTTAACAATTCTTTTAATCTTTCTTTAAACATTATGTAGTTATGTAGAACCATACATTATACTGAAATAGTACTTTAGGCTTAGGAAAATCAATTTTCCTTTAAACTTGGAGTGTTCACTGCATCAGATCACAAATCTATAACTTTTATTTAAAAATAATATTTCCGGTAAAATTGATTTCTGGGGGGGGGGAGGGACCTATAAATTAGTTATAAATTTAAATGGCTGCTGCACAAACTTTTAGTTGAGACAGAGGGCGCTTCCTATACTGTTGTATTCAGGCATACATGATAACCCCGAACTCCTTTTTTTTTTTTTTTGGCAAGCCGATTTAAATGTTTGCAAAACATAATAATTTCTGTCGTCTTAACGAATTTCTTAAAAAGAAATCTGAGGTGGCTTGGGGATGGGGAGCGGAGATCCATGATAGAATGCCAAGAAAAGTTATGTATGGGAAACCGGGAGGAGTGAGGCTTAGAGGTTGACCTAGGTTAAGATGGTTAGATAATGTGGAGGACGACCTTTGCCAAGTAAGTTCGAAGGGGGCGCCGCGCTAAGGCGGCCAACAGACAGGAGTAGCAGACACTCATTGAGGTCCAGGTCCCAAAGTAGGTCTCTATCAGCAAAGGAAGAAGAAGAAATGAATTCTATTTTATTGTATTATTCTAGTAAAAGAATATTGTGTGAGTGTTTTCACACCAGATTTTTGTCAGCGGAAGTCAGGGAGACTTCAAAAAGATATTTCCGGAGTAAACCCTATTGCAGGAATTTGACACGAATACCTCATCTTATAGCAGTAGAAGAAAGTAAAAAAAATCTGGTGTGTGAAACACTTACACAACTTTCTCTTACTCCAGTTCTCAAAATATAATTATAATTGACAAATTTTATAGTTGTGTACCAAATTTATTGAAATTCGTCAAAAACTGAAAAGAAAAAACTATCAGTATATGCGCATTTCCGGTTTACAAATTTTCTTGAAACTCAGAATTTTGGCTATCTATTTATTTCTAATAAATTTTGTTGTCCTTAAATGAATTTTCCCAGAGAAATGTTTTAAATAAAAGACGTAGATCTTTGTATGCTCAGTTTATATAAAAAGTTTCAAGACATTCGGCGGAGCTATTTTTCAGAAAATCGCGAAAAAGTGAAAAAAAAAATCATTTAGTAATGGCCGTTAAAACAAACGCTTTTCGGTTATCCAATTTTTTCAAACTCGGAATTTCAACACATACTCAATTCTAATTAACATTATTTAGATGACAGAATTGTCCTAATAAACTGAAATAGCACTTTAGATGAAAACCTAAGCCCACCTCTCCTCCCCGTAACTTCCCTTTAATGAATTTTCCTAGAGAAACGTTTCAAATAAAAGTTATAGCTCATTATGTGAGGTTGATATAGCAAGTTTAAAGAAAATCGTCTAGAGCTATTTTTGAGAAAAACGCTAAAAACGTAAAAAAAAAAAAACAAAAAAAAAACACGTAAAGTTGTACTTACGGTTGAGGAATTTTGACAGATAACATACTGTCAGATCCCATGGTGATACCTAAACGAAATGTCAAGTTTTAACTTTCTACGATTTTTCATTTTTGAGCTATGCTGTTTACACACACACACACACAGACCATTTCCTAAAAACCATTTTTTTGGACTGAGGGGACTTCAAAACTGATATTTCCGGTGAAAACTCGATATCGAAAATTTGACACGATTACAATACTTCCTCTTACTAGGAGTAAGAGAAAGTAAAAAAAAATCAACCCGATATAGTATTTAATATAACAAAATTCTGTCAAATTATTCATAGTTTCGAAGATTTACTAGAAATTAAACTAGACAGGTAAACCAACAAAAAATAAAAAAAAATCTTATCTGTACACATCACTAAATTACAAAAACCAAGAAATTACCAACGAATAAAGAAAGCTTATATATTATTTATTTTTGATAAATAATCAAACAAATCATACGTGAAATACATTATCTATAATTCTATGGCTCAAGTAAATTAGTTTTGCCGGAAGTGGGTACTTTATCAAAAACATTTTTTGTTATTTTTTTCGAAAATAGCTTCTAAAAATTTTCTTTGTATAAATTATCGATACAAGGTTTTACTGGAGGTTGATTTTTGGGGGGGTGGTGCCTGTCATATAATATAGACATATTTCAGTAGTATATTTTGCTCTTACTACCACATAATTTGTTTATAATATAAGATCTAATTAACATGCCGTAAAAATTCTCAAGTTTAACAGAAACATATCAATTAGATTGTTTTAATCAGATATTTAATTATAATTCATTATTAATTAAGGAATCCAATTAAAAAATAAATAAATATTCCTACATAAATAACTATGTGAACATTTGTTTAAGCATTTACTTTTTTTTTTTAATTTAATTTGTTTTCCGTTCAGAAAAAAACAAAGTACTTATCAATTTGTTAATAAACCTTGAAATTGATTTCAATGGTCAGATAGAGCAGAAGTTTTTATATTTTCCCCACATTATTATATATTTTTTTTTTTTTCGAATTGCTATTGTTCTGTGTGTTGAGCTGAGCACATTTTTTTTAAGATTAATTAATGTTAGTAGTAAATTGGTATTAATTTTTTTATTTATTTACTATTTTATTGGCTTATTACTTTCTCTTACTCCTAGAGAGGCAAGTATTGTAATCGTAGTTCAAATTTTCGATATCGAGTTTTCACAAGAAATATCCGTTTTGAGGCCCATGAGTCCAAAAAAAAGTAGTTTTTAGCAATGGTCTGTGCAGTTTGTGTGTGTGTGTGTGTGAGTCCACGTTTGTTTGCCGGTTCCAGGACAGATTTTTGCTCCCTCACCTACCCCCCTCGCCTTCTACCTTCCAACCTTCCCTGTCCATGATCCACCACCCCCCTCACCGCCCTAGATACCCCTCTCCCACCAAATGACCCCCCTCCCCGCCCCCAACCTATTCCCAACTTTTCCCCCACCCCTCCCCCTCCCCTTTTCCTGTAGGCGAAGAAATAATAAAAATTAATTTTTTTTTTTGCTGAGGTCAGCAAAAGCGATCTCACAACCTTCGTCATCCAAGTCCATCACTTACACCACTCAGCTATAGTGGTAACTTGGCAATAGTAGTTTTCTTTAGATCCTTATACCTCACCCACATACTTCTCCCTCATGTCTCTCATAACCTTTCTCTCTCTCTCTCTCTCTCTCTCTATAGATATATAAAATATATACACAGAGACTTAAAGAGAGGCTCTGCCCCACGTACCCCAGGCCAGGGTTCATTAACCTGTATTTTTCCATTCGTACAAAAGTTTATTAACCTCTATGTGTGCACAATGTTTGCGATGTAATTCCTAATTATAATATATATATATATTTTTTTTTTATTTATTTATTGACAAATACTTATGTAAGTTTTTTTTTTTGGTAAACAATAAACTAAAACTTAATCTATGGTTCCTTCTTATCTATTTTTATCAATTACAATGTAAATCTCCATTTTCCTTTTTTAAGATAATTTTTATTTATCGATATGTATATTGATAACACCTATCGAATCCAGTATATAATTATTATCGATTTTATGAGTCACTCTCTTAATAAAATCTGTAAGTTTTTTTTTTTTTGGCAAAATCGTTAGGTCTGTTTTTCTAACGCAACATAATATACACCCTGATGTATAGGAAATAGAGAGAGAAAAAAACCAATCTTGATTAAAAATAATTAATATATTAATTTTAATTTTACAATTATTATGTTAAATGCACATTCAATAACTTATCTTTACAATAAACAAATTTGAAAAAAAAACAATGTAACATACATCATATTAAACCATATTGAATGGCCTAAGATTTTGTAGCACATTTTAAATTCTTATGAAAAATTAACACAAAAAATTATTATTTCTCTGTGGGGGAAAAAAGACTATTATGCTATTTTATTCACAGTACTTGTAAATGGATTGTATTGGAAAATCTGTTCACTTATAATTAGGCAATATACACTCGTCTTAGCTGGGATCACATCATTCGTTTCAAATTCTAATCGTACATCCACAGGTGCAAGCGATTTGACCGGTTCATGTTGAAGTGAACAATCAATAACCACTATAGGTGCAACGCTGTTAAACACTTCATAATCTTGCATAAACGGTTTGCTAATTTCCTTTCCATAATATGAATTTTGAAATCTTGTTTTTTTTGGCACAGTTTAAAGTTGTTGGATCTGTTATCGACGAAATAGTTAATAATATGTTTTATCGAACTATCTATTGTTTATGCAATTAAAGAAAGGAAAAAAAAGCTAGTGATTTAATAACTGGTGTATCTCAATTTACATACCAAATTCCGCATATTTAATCACTAGAGAGATACTTCGTTTTTTTTGGTAAACAGATGAGTTTCTTTTGGTAAACAATAAACTAAAACTTAATCTATGGTTCCTTCTTATACACCATACTTATCTATTTTTATCGATCAAGTATATTGGCCATTTAATACAGTATATTGATTTATGAGTCACTTACCTGTGTAAGGTTTTTGGTAAGCAATTTACAAGTTAATCTCCATTTTCCTTTTTTCTTTTTTTTTATCGATCATTATATATTTATAGAATCCAATATATTGGTTATTTTTTTTTTTTTTTTGGCACAGTTTAAAGTTGTTGGACCTGTTATCGACGAAATAGTTAATAATATGTTTTATCGAACTAATTGTTTATGCAATTAAAGAAAGGAAAAAAAAAGCTAGTGATTTAATAACTGGTGTATCTCAATTTACATACCAAATTCCGCATATTTAATCACTAGACAGATACTTAGTTTTTTTTTGGTAAACAGATGTTTTTTTTTTTTTTAGACGGATACTTATGTAAGTTTTTTGGTGAACAATAAACTAAAACTTAATCTATGGTTCCTTCTTATCTACTTTTATCGATCAAGTATATTGACATTTAATACAGTATATTGATTTATGAGTCACTTACCTGTGTAAGGTTTTTTGGTAAGCAATTACAATTTAATTTCCATTTTCCTTCTTTAAGAAAAATCTATTTAGCCTATTATACAAAACACACCGAGGACAGCCGAACTACAGAGCCGATAATAACCGAACAGTCCTTATTTTTTTTTTAAAAAAACACAATCATTTGTAATTAAGTTGTCCAAGTTTTCTAATAATAACCACAGTCCAAATCGTTCGTTAGTAGGTTTTACTTTTCTTCCATAGAGCTGAGAAACACTTAACACTTTGTGCGATCCCATGTTGTCTCTGTCGATGACCGATTAACACTTAATTACAAAGGACTCCACTATGACTTAAATCTCCACTTTCCTTTTTAAGATAATTTTTTGTTTTGTTTATCGATCAACTATATTTATAGAATCTAATATATCGTTTTCTTTTTGGTACTGCTTAAAGTCGTTGGATCTGTTATCTAACGCAATGTACGACGAAATAGTTAATAATATGTTTTGTCGAACTAATTGTTTATGCAATTAAAGAAAGGGGGGGGGGAAAGCTAGTGTTTAACCAGAGATTTAATAACTGCTGTATCTCAATTTACGTATCAAATTCCACATATTTAATCACTTTTCTAATCTAAAACGTACTCAATTTACACACATATTTCCGTCAATTCTTGCAAAGAAGAGATGTAAGTTTTCGGTTAGAAATGTAGAAAGTGCCTTTCTTACAAATGGACATGTAAGAAATAAAAGTAAGAATAGCGATTTATGCGTACATATTAAAACTAGTAATTTAAATGGAACTTATATATTTTTAAACACTTTTTATTAGAGCAAAAGTAATTTTCTCTAGAGATAACTACTGTAAGTTTGCAGTTAAAATTGTAAAAGTCGAAAGTGCATATCTTAGAGCTTAACATGTAAGAAATAAAAGCAAGAATTGCGGTATATACGCATTTATTAAAACTAGTAATTTAACTGGAATTTATATGTTATACATGTTTAAACACTTCTTATTTGAGCAAAAGTAATTTCTCTCTAGAGATAGTTTGCGGAGTTTCGCAGTAATATCTTACTACAGTAGTATTTTTCTGTAGTCTTTTTACAGGAGTAAGTCTAATTCTACCACAGTGGAAAGCTGATCCTACACAGATAATGTAATTTCCAAAAAAAAAAAAAAATCTTCTATCGAATTAATTGTTTGTACAATTAAACAAATTACTTAAAGACAGGGAAAACTTAGTTGAACCAGTAGTCTTTTTATCTCAATTTAGGTACAAAATTCCCCTACATTTTTGCAATCTAAGAAGCACTCAATTTACGTACTTAATTCCCCCAAAATAGTGATCAGTTTCCAATTTAACTGGTAAATGAATTATTCTATATTTTTGTAATCTAATAAGTATTCAATTTACATATATAATTCCAATAGAGAATTTAATAAATTAATGGGATTTATACCATAACTAGATAGAAGTAACTTCCTCAGTGAGTAACAGATTGATATTCGCTCCTAGAGTTATGGATGTGCAAATGACGAATGATTAGACAGTAGAGAATGTATTGTGTTAAATGTCTTTGGTCAGGTCAAAATGTAAAAATCACTGCACAAAGCAAAGTTGGACTACAATTAAATCTGTCGAATAACCAAGAAAAACTAAGATATACAAAAGAATATATTGCACTAAAACATTCGTAAGTTATCGTATTGTGAATTGGAATAACAGTTTTGCTAGTAATTTCCAAGTTCTTCCTCAACCTTTCTAAATATGTAACAACTTCTTCTGCCATCTTACATTCTTAAACAGGCATAGGATATTATGCGCTAAAAAACATGTTACTTTTTAATAAAAGAATATTGGAACAAGTTAACCATTATAAGTTTCTAATCTGGGGAAATTATATCCAAATTCGAAATCTTCTGTTTTGTAGCCATTGTCTAATGTCTATTAGTCCAAGAAAAAACACAGATATACAATAGAATATAAACATATATTGTACTAAAACATTCTTAAGTTATCGCATGGCAATTATTGTGGATTGCAATAACAGTTTTGCTAGTAATTTCCAAGTTCTTTCCTCAACCTTTCTAAACATGTAACAGCTAAGAAATAAGTTTCTAATCTGGGGAAATTATATCCGATAAGAAATAAGTTTCTAATCTGGGGAAATTATATCCGAGTTCGAAATCTTCTGTTTTGTACCCATTGTCTAACGTCTATTAGTCCAAGAACAACCAAGAAAAACACAGATATACAATAGAATATAACATATATTGCACTAAAAACAGTCGTAAGTTATCGCATGGTAATTATTGTGGATTGGAATCAGCTTTCCTCAACCTTTTTAAACATGTAAACAACTTGTTCTACTGTCTTACATTCTTAAACAGGCATAGGAAATTATGCCCTAAACAATATGTTACTTTTTAATCGAAGAATATTGGAACAAGTTAAACCAATGTTTGCCTAGTATAGGAAATGGGAAATGATTGCATTATATCCAAATTCGAAATCTTCTGTTTGGAATTTAGACATTTCTACCAACACTAACGTCTATTAGTCCAAGTACAACACAGATATACACAGAATATAATACAGTATATTGCCCTAAAACACTCTTAAGTTATCGCTTGGCAATTATTGTGGATTGCAATAACAGTTTTGCTAGTAATTTCCAAGTTCTTTCCTCAACCTTTCTAAACATGTATACCTACAACTTGTTCTACTGTCTTAAATTGTTAAACAGGCATACTGATATTATGCACTAAAAAATATGTTACTTTTTAATCGAAGAAGATTGGAACAAGTTAAACCAATGTTTGCATAGTATAGGAAATGGGAAATGATTGCATTATATCCAAATTCGAAATCTTCTGTTTGGAATTTAGACATTTCTACCAACACTAATGTCTATTAGTCCAAGTACAACACAGATATACACAGAATATAATACAGTATATTGCCCTAAAACAGTCTCGCTTGGCAATTATTGTGCATTGCAATAACAGTTTTTAAACAAACAAAAAATACTGCAAACATACAAGTGTCTGGTCCCCAAACTTGTTGTAATTGGTACCGATTAGAAATATAAATATATTCTATAGTCATTTGGAAGAAATTAGTCAAAATATTCCCAAAAAAAAAAAAAATCATTATTAGTTCTGTTTAATGTTTTAACTTGTTTTTATTAGACGGAAATTATAACACAGAAGTATTTTTGCTTAGTCCGATCGCATTCCTACACCTTCTTACGAGCCCTGGCACACACACACACACACATACGCGCACGCGCGCACTACATGCTGTTAAGTGAATAATTGACAGAAATAAAAAAAAATACATGTTTTTCTATTTTTGCAATACAAAAAAAAGGAAATAATTGCAACCATTAAAAGTAAAAATTGATCACCGTTTTTCTCTATTATTTTTCTCTCATAATACATAGATGTGTACGCTTCTATTATAAATAACACAAACATAATATTTTGTTTAATTACAAAATCCATACCTTATACTATAATCTTGGTAATAGTATACATAATTTACACACACACACACACACACACACACACACACACAAATCTTTTTATGTCTACTGGCAGAGTATGTTTTAACTTATCTAAATTGTCAAAAATTTATAGTCAAAATCTAAAGCTAAGTCTTGCATTTCTCTTACTAACCAGCAATGTCTATTTCTAGAAGGATCTAGTTTAAGGCCTACCAAAATTACTGCTTCTAACCGGTTGCACTCAGAAACTTTAACACTACCTCTTATTTCTTTATCGTTCTCCTGTTGTGTTGAAAGCGGTACCTTGTATATTTTTCCTGTGCAAAATTCCATCTTCTCTTATTTGGCAAACGAGTGTCCATTGTAACTTGTTACACCAGTAAATGTTAACAATGGTTTCTCTCGGTAGGTGAGGAAATTATATCCAACCCATTTTTCGGTATTATAATGTAACCATTTTCTTTATTAGAATAGGCACTATTTTTTTTTGTTTTGTTTTTGTGGTACCCTTTTAGTTCTTGCACTCTTCTTTTTCTGCATATATAAAAGTTCTTTTGTTGTTTACGGGAAACACCAGTTGTGTCCAAAGTTTTGCAATGTGGTTTAATATTTTAAATTCTGTCAACTCGTTTTCCACCAGTTGCTTGTATTCCTCTTTCTGTAGTTTTTTCTGTATATAGTCTATAGTCTATCTTCCTTCTTTTTAAATCCACCTAGTTCTAAGTGTCGTTTCTTTACCCATACATGGGAGTTCTATTTCTTTTACTGTATATGGCAATAGCCTACCGGCTCTCTTCCGTAAGACATGGTACCAATCCTGGCTTTTCGATATCTATGGTATGGTATAAAACAGTGTTCCAGTGTTTTGAGAAATACGCATTTAATGTAACATTTTTGCACAACTAAGTGTCGTTTCTTTGCAGATGGTACATACATTAGAGGTGGGAGTAATATTTCTTTTACTGTATATGGCAATAGCGTGTTGGTTATGTTAGCTCTCTTCCGTTAAGACATGAAAAAAAATTACATTATTGGTAGAGACCAATCCTGTCTTTTCGATATCTACACTTCCTGGTATGGTAGAAAAAAGTGTTCCAGTTTTTGAGAAATACGTTTCCCCAACGTTTTTAATGGAACATTTTTGCGCAATCTGTACAATATCTTTGTTTACACAATCTTCTACAATATAATATATAATTAATTGGTAGAGAGTTAAAACGAAATGTCGAAACAACATAATTTATCATTTTTTTTTTCTCTGTTCTTGGTATTTTCCGGTAGGTTTAACTGTATACCAGTCAACTTTCGTGTGTTCTTATTCGCCCAATATACATACTGTAACAAATTATTAAATACAAGGCAACAACTGTTCTGTAAAGTGTCTGTTAGCCTTGTCCACATCTTTTGCAAAAAAAACAGAATACATTGGACCTTGACGGAAATAACGTTTACTACTTTCCAATAGGGATAAACAGTCTTCCAGAGGGTTGTACATATCGTCGGTTGCTTTGTAATAATTTTCCAATACAGTAGTTATAAATTGTAGCTTCTAGTCTTGTAATACCATGTTCTTTGGTAGAAGTAGACGAAAATGTTTCTTTTAATCTTGTATCCGCACAATTTACAAAATCTGTAATATAATTGCCGATTTTCTTATTAACACCCTGACTTGTTATTTTGACAAATAAACTTATTGCATATTTTAACTGTTGCGATAGAAGTTAACCAAGTTAAACAGTTCTTACACAACTGTTTTATCGCTATCCACAAATTAAATTACACTCGTTCTTATACTCTCCTTGGTAGCAAAAGTTAAAGTTATTGGTTAAATAACTACCCATTTCTGTTTTATTAAATATTCCAGCAAAGTCCTGTGTTATATCCAAATCCATTAGGTAGTAATCTTCCTCTTTTAGTCGGTTTAAATAATTCTTGCAATTTTTTTCAGCTGATTCTCCAATTTTACATCTGACAACTCGACTTTGTATGGTATACATACTGGGTTGTTATTTTTTTCAACCTTCCTTCTAAACAATTAGGTTTTTTTCCATCTCCATAGCAGTCTTCCAAAGCACATATTTTAACAGCATTATATTGTCGCAAAACGGGTCTGTATCTTCCATAGAGCTGAGAAACACTTAACACTTTGTGAGAGCCCATGTTGTCTCTGCCGACGAATAAGGACTGGTCGACCATTTTCGGCTCTGTAGTTCGGCTGTCCTCGGGGTGTTTTGTGTAGTAGGTTTAGGTTTACACGTAGACAAATTAGGCAAAGGTTTGGTTTTGGTAAGGTACGCAAAATAATGATTTAGCCGCAACCGAAAAATGTACAATCCCAGTTTACCAGTCTTGTAATTGTTTACCAGTCCCCTGTAAATTTAACCGCATACTCATCTGACCTGGATCTAATGAGAACTAAAAATTCTATGAATTTTGTAATATCTTACAATCAAATTATTTCATCTACACATATAATCTTTTTTATGAAATCTAAATTTATATACGTGATCTTATTTATAACAATTTTTGTATTGCAATTTATTCCTATTTAATAAATTTACTACAATATAATGCTTGTTAAAATATGTGCTTTGGAAGTCTGCTATGGAGATGGAAAAAACCTAATTGTTTAGAAGGAAAAAAAAAA